>OMNN01065636.1:0-10461 GCA_900302755.1 Chromis chromis
GTAGCGGGGACGTAGTGTAGAGTAGCGGGAGCGTAAGTGTAGCGTAAACGTAAGTGTAGCGTAAACGTAAGTGTAGCGGGAACATAGTGTAGCGGGAACATAGTGTAGCGGGAGCGTAAGTGTAGCGTAAGCGTAGCGTAGCGGGAGCGTAGCGTAGTGTAGCAGCTATCGGCGACGCACTGTGACGTGCAGCAGCGCCCAGCGGGGGAGCGCACGACTATTCGAATATCAAAATTACTATTCAAATACCACCACAACGAACAAATATTCGGATATTCGAATATTCTGGACCAGCCCTAGTAACTACCAGTCATAAAGACATTAAAGTAAACCTCTAACCCATTTTGGAGATCTAGCATAAAGCAAAAGTCTTAAACATCGTATTTCCAGTCAGTGGTGTGTTTCATAACGTTTCATAATTTCAGTCAATCAGTCATCACTGGTGATTTCAGGTGCAACTGACATCTCTGTACAACATTGGGTACATTTATGTCTGCATTACTTATTTCAGTTTAGTTCAATTTAGGCTTTGTTAGGGACACAGCTCATGGGGATCCATAGAACAATGAAATAATGACGTTCACAGCCCTGTATACTTATGAGGATACCAATTAGGCTGTCATATCATTACTTGTCTACACTGTTCAGCCACAACATTAAAACCACTGACAGGTGTCGTGTATGTATTGATCATCTCATTACAATGCATTGTTCTGCTTGGAAACGTTGGGTCCTGGCAAGCATGTGGATGTTACTTTGACACATATCACCCTCCTCAACATTGTTCCTTACTAAGCACAATCCTCATGGCAACAGGCACATCCCAATGGCAGTGCCCTCCTTGAGCAAGACAATGTACCTACCACATCGCAGAAAATGCTCAGTAACAGTTCAGGGAACACAACCAAGAGCCTAAGGTGTTGACCCGGTGTCCAAACTTGCCAGATACCAATCTACAGTATGCGCCGAAATAAGCCAGATCCATGGAGGCCCCACTCCATCATCTACAGGACCCGAAGGATTCAGTGTCAACATCTCTGTGCCAGACACCAGAGGACACACCAGAGGTCCAGTGTCCTTGGCCAAACTAGTCAGAGTTGTATTGGTGACTGATTGATGTGTGTCTATAAGATTTAAGAAAAACCTGATTAAAGGTACAGATTCCAGCTCGTTTACTTTTTTTCTTAAATGTCTTTTTGCGTCAAAAGAGACAATGAAGGATTTGACTATAAATCACTGTTAAGAAGTTTATTTACAAGCAATAAAAAGGCAGTAGTAGCCCTCATTTTTGGACTAAATGCTTTTAGGTAACATTGTGAATAATGAGGCCTCAGTCAAATGAATTCCATTTATTCTGTAAAGAGAATTTGAAGAAACGACAACAAAAAGTCAAACAAAATGGCCTGACATTTCGCAGTAATTCCTTTTGCCCAGTACTTGTCTATGTAAACTGCCCCTAGTCTAATCAAACATACCCCTGCTGGGTGAAATCACTTTAATTTGAACTATGCGTATACTTAATTGAACTATTATTACAATCTCTGTTGTCACAGTAACAAGCATGCCCTTGCATTGTTCCTATCATATAATCAAAACAAAGTCTAGCCATTTGTGTTCTGAAAATGACTGCTTGGGATATATTTTTTTGACTTAAACACAATGTGGTACAACTGGCATTTTAGTTACCTGGTTTACCCCCACTACTAAGTGGAAAGTGCGATACCCTTAAAGGAGCATCCCCAGAGTGTTTGGCTAAGAGACGCATGTCAGCCACACCTGCTTCTATCTTACATAATATCATGTGAGTTCAAGGGAAAACTAGGCTGGAGAAAGCACATATGGTTGTCAATGAACGGCACATTTACACAATAATTCTCATTGTTATGGAAGTGTGCAGTCAGTGGAGGAGGAGGGGGGCAGCTGCAGTCTGGATACTGCACCAGTGTAGGCAGATAAGGGCTGCGCAGGACAACCGATGTGAAATTTTAAATGAAGTGACATGAAGTGCTACAAAAAAAGTGGAAACACAGAGCTGTATTAGAGGCACTGAGTGATACGGAGATGGATTGACAGAGTAGGACTGCAGTGCACTTGCAGATGTATCTGTTAGGGCGCATGGATAGTGACAGATGACAGAGAGGGAATGAAGGGGAAAGGCCTGGTCACAGAAGCATTTAAAAGGCACAATTTAATTTCAATTTTAATATTGCCCATAAATGCCCACCAATTTGAATCATCATTATGTTAAATGTATAATTGTAAGACTTGTGAGCGGAAAGTGGGACATTAAATGTGATTAATTTTAGCCTTTGGGCGGCAGATGCTTTAAATTATTAATATGATTACAGCAGCATCTTACTGTCTCCCTTTTGTGACTTACCGATTGTCTTTCTTTAAGTACATGGCATCCATTTAGGTTGTTGCATGTTGTTTGTTTGTTTAGTCTGTGTCCTTCACCACTGCTGAAACCCAGCTCCCTATCTGCTGTGGTATTGCACTGTAGTCCAGCTGTGTTCTGAGTGTCCAAACAAATTAATAATTTAAACGCTTCAGAGAGGCTGAACCTGCATAGTGTTTTCTTCTCTTTGGCAACACACCACCCTTTTTCTCTGAAACTAACCAGGGAGAGGAGCTCTATATGTGTAAATGCAGTTACTCCTACAATATTGGCAGGGGATCCCAAGAATAACAAATTAACTTTTTGTGTTGGTTTTTCTCTTACCATTGTTTATTCAGAAAAGCAACAATGGCTGTGAATACCATTCGCGTCTGCTCAGACAACAGCAGCCCCTGACATCTTAATACTTTTTGGAAAAATCTAGCAAAATTGAGAGAAAACACAATGCAATCGCATAAAAGATTGTGAATGAGAGAGCCACTAATCTGATCTGGTGAATTGGTTTGGGTACTCATAGTGACCTTATTAAGTGGAATATTTACCTTACAAACATGGTATTGGATTATTACTCTGAATGCGGTATGATCAAAAGTTTTACTGTTCATGGTGCACATGCAGGTAAATCACAACACAACCTGTGCAAGCAAGAACTGTCACAAGTCAGGAAACCGCATGGCCCTGGGCAAACAACAGCGGGACCTGTGTTGCACATGTTTTTGTGATAACTGGTAGATGCTCATTTGCAATTTCTCCAGAGAGAAAACATCACATTCTGTGTCATTCAGCAACCGGGATGTGACAGTCTTCATGCCATAACCCAACACTTGAAATGAGAGGTTGGTCTGCAGCTACCATCAGGAAAGGAAACACCAGTTTTCACAGTGGAAGAGCCGCAGACTAAGACTCTAAAAGAAGTTGCATCTGGTCAGAAGCGAATCAGCAGCATGCTTGGTGTTTGGGTCAACATTCACATGGCTCTGCACTCACAGCTCACCCAGTAATTACGCACAGTTTTATTTGGCCACAACAATACAAAAATCCAAGTCACAATTTAAATGCATTTTAGGAGATTCTGCACCATCATAGTTGGTGCTTGACATAAGATTCTATTGGATGATTAACTTTAAGGCCAAAAGCATTAAGTCACATATAAAGTAAAACACAAAACATATCATCAAATCCTATCTACAATTCTTCTATAATCATAACTAAGTGCTTTAGGAGCCAAACCCCAATTTTTTTTTAAGGAATTAAAAGATAAAAGGAAAAGTGTTCGCGAGGAACTACAATCTTTTCATAGTGTTTAGTCTCAGCCGATTTGGTGATAAACGTGGTTACCATGTTAACAAGCGTGGTTTAATACTACAGGTCCCAGAATTTTGTGGGCAGCTAACACTCCTCGAGCAGCATTGTTGTCAGAAATATAACAGAACAACAAATGGTGTATCTGGTAACGGAGCCGCAAAACAGACTCACATTGTTTTAATAAGATTTCATCTGATTTCATGATGCACTTGGCACAAGTAGGATTTCACACAACAGCCGGAGGTTACCTTACTGAGGAGTTAAAAATGTGCAGCCTGTCGTCAGCAGCTCTTCTTCTAACAACTAACTGTAACTGCTTCTGTTTGTTGCATTACTCCTTTGCAACAATTAGAAATGGTCTACGGGGGGAAAAACTGCTATAAATAACAGTTATTTCGTTTTATACATTCCGTTTGAAAGAACAATTGCTGTCGGTTCTAAACGCTGTGATAAATACATTAGATTCATGTGGCTTTATTATAATAAGGTGCCTGCTTTTATGTTTGTCCAGAGTGTAAGCGTTTGGTGTCTGTCAATCGCACAACCTTTTCATTGGTTGTACTGATGCGCCTCATTAATTGCACTGCGGTAACTGAGTTGGGACATCCAAGAAACCTGTCCTATGCCATTGGAGGTGCGCGGCCGACGGAATAGCCCCCTTCCTGCAGCATTTCAGTGCCAGGCAGCTGCAAACCCCAGCAGCAAAAAGTCTGAAATTATAATAAAAATGAACACTGCTTTTATTACAGCCAAAGAAGAGCTACTTCTTACTAAGTCCTAAATCATCCTTAGGAAATAGAACTGGTTAAATGTGCAAAGCATTTAACTGCACCTTTATTCCTGTTCCCACTAATTTACATAATGTGTTAAGAAATGACCATTGTGTATGATAAAAGAGGAAACGCTTAAAATGTATTATTCTTTACCAAAAGGGGAAAATTTGGGGTGCACCTAAAATATATGCTGGTACAGCTAACTTTGCACCAGTGCAACCGATGTCCAAAGTTATTCTGAGGTCTTGGCCTGGTGTAAATCTTTCAGTATCTTCATTCATAGCTTAGTAGCCATGTGCAGACACTGAAAGTGAGAGTTCTGAAAAGCACTTCGTCACTGAAGGTAATTCAGGGTTTTGCAGAATTCAATCTCGATGTTCCTGTCTGGAAGCAGGGTTGAGGAATCAGTATCCGTAATGAAAAACACCAATTGGTGCATCCCAATAAAAAATATGCTTTCATTTTGTTCTTCAGGAAAGCCTTATCATATGTTTTACATCTATATTTCATAAAGACCTGCAGCCAGGGGAATATGTAATACTGTTTGAGATGCAACACATACTGTAGATCAAGTGCTATTATGCTCTGGCATAAATCAATGGATACACAAGGCGAATCAATATTATAATAATTTGTCTACAGCCATAATGAAGGCCATTTTAACCTCATACAATATAATTGGGGACATTGCACAGATGGGATAAGGAAGGAGCTGCCATTGTTATTTGGTAATGTCAATGCACACCATATTGGAAGCTTGGCAGATTTTAAAATAGAGGTTCAATCGCAAATGGAGACCAGAAAATCATACGCTATATGTGTGGGAGAGCAGGTGCACTGTGTTTGACCACAGACAATCATAATCGAGGGTAATACAATCATCTACAAGTCATGCAGCTGGTCCTATAGCTTCAAGCAGCCTGCCTTCTTTGTCTAGCCGAAGGAGTAGGGCAAAATGGAAAATGAGTCGGCTTCATTGTCTTACAGTGAGGGCACTTTGACTGAGGATCATCATTCATTTGTGTAAATACATACAGTTTTCTTTGCCATGCTATTCAAGCTGCCACAACACAGAGCAGCTGCTGAAATTTAAACGTTGCCTTAAGAGGAGTGTCACGTTCGGTGCAAAGTGTACCTTGACAGATGGGCTGGCTGCATTGATGATGTGTAAGTTTGCTTAAGTAGAGCACTGAGACTTGCTGTGTGTGATGTATTCTGCAGAAATGATTTGTATGCCCCAAAGTGTTGAGAGGTTTCCTGTACTCCAAAGGCATTGCTCTGAGGTCAGCTGAATAAAACATGCAAGGTGTAATTTGGGTTTCAATGTTAGTAATAACTTTTAAAACGGACAAATCATTCAAAATACAAGTCGTTAGCAAGACTTTGTGGTTTGCTTAAGTTTGATTATATGTGTGATATATCCTGTGCAATTTTCGTATATATTCAGGTTTGTTATTGTGACATTTGTACTCACTAAACTTACTAAAGCTGAATTTCTGGAGTATTTGTTTAACCGAACTTGAAAAAACTTGAATCAACATGTCCAACATTTTTTCAAGTCTCAACAGGTGTTACCAATAAACTGATATTTATAGTGTGGCTCCACAAACTGTAGATACTTTACAGCTCAGATTTATAATTTGTTTTTACATTTGTCTCCTCTCTCCTTTGTGTAAACACGGCCTGGAGTTGAAACGTAGGGGTGGGAATCACAGGGTACCTCATGATATGATACGTATCGATACATGGCTCAGAATATCGATACTATCGCGATACATCAATATATTGCATGACAATCACATAATTGTACATCATGTAATGAGTGGCATGGAAGGAAGACGCTTAAACCAGAGCTTTTGTCTTCTATGCCCCCTTGAGGGTGCTTTTATTTGCACCAGTAGTTGAATAATACAATGTTTGTGGTGTTTCCTGTGTACTTTACTTTTGCAAGGCAGTTCTTGCATATGGCGTAGTCTTTTTCCAGCTTGCTTGTTCCCTCAATGTTGCCAAAGCCCAAATGGGTCCACACTTTGGACTTAAACGTGGATGGGGCGTCTCTTACGGTAGCGTTGCTGTCCTCCATTATACCTGTACAAACTCTTCCTCCAATTCATTTCCGCTCAAGTCTCCTTCATTCATGTGATAAACGCCACCGTGTGGAGTCATTGAGTAGTGACGCTGGGGAAATGGCAGCTGGCAGGGGAATCTGGCAGGGTTTAGAGCGCCTTATTAGAGCGCCTTATGATATTAATTAAAGTATCCATATTTGGCGCCAGCGTATCGATACTCATATCGCACGAGGAGGGACGACGATATATTGCTGTATCGATATTTTGTCCCACCCCTACAGATGAGTAGTTTAAGGAATGACAGAAAGTTGTAAATCTGTTTCTAGTTTTGATAAATGGTCTCATTTTAGTCATTTTAAAAACATAGTATGCTTTTTAAGTTTTGGGGTTCAAAGGGCATCATTTGTGATTGATTTGACAGAACAAATCCAAACTGCTGTGCAACACATTTCCACAAAAAGTAGACAGCAATATTCTATCAGCACTTAGACTCTCTGTTTCTATGCAGTGAATTGAAGCGTGACGTTGGTTCAGGTAGGGCACAGGGTTCCTTCATGCCATCAGCTGATCGGTATCATGTCACTCATACAATTACCTATCAGATTACAAGAAGGTAATTAGGTGGTCTTGGTAATCTGACAGGCTCACATTTCCACTCCTGTGATTATTCCGTTATTCTCTTCAGTTACAGCTCATATACCTCACAGATTCTCCCGTGCTGCTTGGATTCTGCCAGATGGTCAGTGCCTTTGAATGCAGAGCAGTTTTCACAGAGTGCATCTGGACATCTAGTTTCAATAAATCGTCTTGAATCCTTTGATAGAAGTGTCTGACTGAACTACATGACATTTTCCAAGAGCAGTGTACAGTTGTAGACCTCTTTGTAGTGGTAGTCCACAATGTAACCCATTGCCGGTGTTCATACGAACCTGCTCAGAAATCAGCTGCTTGATATCAAAGACTTCACTACAACAGACCTTGATGTCCAACAATTCCAAGTGATTTGCCAAAATGTAACTTGAGGACACTGTGAACTTATATTTACATTGCGCATTAACTTGCAAGTACACACTTTCTATACACAGCAGGCACAACAGAAATGCAATAAAGATTACAAACTGTATTCAAGCTACCAACGGCCATTATTCATGAGATGAGACACTCGTAAGGCCTGTGAAACTACAGTTAGAATGGCAAAATAAATCCATTCCAACGCAATGGCTGCAATTACTGGATTCACTGGCAAGGGAGTAGTAAATCTGCATGATTTTTTACATCGAGATCAATTCTGGCTAACTCTGACATGCAAATTTGTGCCACTGACAAACAGCAAACTGCCCTGGCCAGCTGTCACAGATCAGCTCTGTTGCACAATTCAATTTACTTTAACCTCCCTGTTCGAAGTATAAGCTGCCCCACAAAAAGAAAAAAGGTTTGTAGACCGTTATAAAACAGGAGCTGATGGTACAAATTTGTGTTGTGAATAAATTATGAGAACTTATTGTCCCTGTCAAATGTGAGTCGCTGCTCAATGTGAATCACGCATGCGCTACAGTGAAGGAACCCTGGATGAACCAAAACTAATAACCTTTGTCTTTACTCATAATGTGATCAAACGAAGTATCGGAAATTGCAACGTGGTCGCATAAATTCACATCAATCACAAAAGCAAACAACAAGCTTGACATGCACTTTAAAGTTGCAAACAATTGTTTGTACAAATGATTTTGGGATCTGTAGCTGCTTTGAAATGGCTCCAAGTTACTCTTCTGATTTGTTCAAGTCAATGATTTGCTTTTTTTTAGATGTTTGCTGAGCTCCTTTGACTTTCCCATTGTAGCATTTGTGGTTAAGCCTGATGAGTGTATCATATTTAAATTGGCTCAGAGAAGTCAGCAGCTGTAGTCAATTCATTCATGAATTCATTCAAACATCAGATTAATACAACTTTCTACCAAAACTGATTATTCAAATGTAAGTATATTTTTGACCGAGCACATTTTGTCATAGTTTCAGACGTTCAGAAAACTGTTGTGACTGAGAAGCTTGAGCCCTGGCTGCTAGCATGTTAGAAGTTTGCTTGTCAGCTGCAGTACTTTATCAGCTAGTGCTGTGTGTTTCCTGGTGTGACCAGGACTTATACATGCACACAGAGCACTATTGCCAAAGAGGGGAAGAGGTTCCTGTTCATAACTCCTGGCTAGCTGCATTTACATTATACTCACCATATCACAAATGTTGTTATGGAATTACTGTAATTCCTGTCTTAAAGTCTCTCTCCAGTCACTTATTTAACCCTTTAAAACTCATTTCTGTGCATTAAGGTTACATAATTATAAGTCAATGCATGAAAATAATCCCTCTCTGCATTTGAATGGCTTAGATATAACTCTACACCATTGCCTGCTTTAGAATGCATAGATCTATGAAGTCCCTGCCTCTCTCTCAACTCATCCCTCCCAACTTGCTGCAACTGGAGCACAGCAGCTCACCTACAACTCTGTTCAAACACTGTACACTACACAATGGCACGTTTACTTGTTTGAACCAGAGACCAATTCTAAAGAACAATAATGTTAGAGAAAGCCCCCACACCGCAAACTGACAGGATTGTTTTTTTGGGGTTTGTTACGCATAAAACCTTGGAAGTCTGAATCCGTGTTTTTGAGAATGACATCGATACACTGCAGCTTTAAGGCAGAAATGCTCATCCGTGGCGTTAGCTGCTTATTTTGCTTATGATGTGTTTTCCAGCACATAAAAAACACCATGCGGAAATGTTAACAGGGTAAAAACCAGAGGGTGTCTTTATAATTTTCCATGCACGCGAAAATGGATTATGTTAAATAGGCCATGGGAAATATCGTAAATGAGCTAATTTGAGGTACTGGAGAAATGTTTTCTTATTCTTAAGATGATATGGGATCCAGTGTCTCCTACTACTGCCCAGGTAAATCAGTTTTAATCTCCTTTGAGGTTGCTGGATCCCAAATTACGTTTAGCAGCATTTTTTTTCATTTAATGGCATCAGCCTACTGAATCTGCCACTGTCCTTGAAACATGCACAGCTGATTAACATTAAGGCTCTCAACCTTCAAGTTACAAGTCTTGGCCTAATGTAAACACAGTAGCCTCTACAGTTGAACGATTTGGGGAAAACACATAAGTGCAAATGCTCTGATTGATATTCTGATTTGTATATGTAGTATTTAAAATTATTTTCTAATTTCAATTATAAAGTAGCCCTACTACAGTATTTCTGCTTCATCTGTAGTTGTTTGGATATGCATGCACTCTGTGGAGCACTGTTTACAGTAATGGTCTATTTGGATGACTAACCCCAGAGTTTGAATCATCAGAATCTTAACATCTACAACATACCATAATTAATGGAGGTCTAAACAACTGACCTTCTGACTTGAAACAGTTCAGAAACAACAATCCGCTGACAATCCTGTAATGTAAAGTCATGCCTACACACGGCAGAATGTAGGAATGTGTAGCGAGAGTAGTGCAGTGCTTTTACTGCATCTACATAGGCACAATACTGACATGTATGGCATCCAGAAATTTGGAAGCATTGAAAACACATACGCAATCAATTTATGCCGTAGGATTTAAATAAAAGTCAACTTAAAGATACAACAAAACAGCTCAAGTCACATTATTGGCACATAGTGCAAGTGAAATGCGAAACATTAGGCCACCTGGGTAGACAACTAGATTGATTAAAATAGTTAGTTTAGCTAAGTCAAAACAAGACAACCAAAATCTTTTGCAATTTTCACATTCAAGGATGTTTCACAATCAAGGTTTGACATGTGCAGGGAATGTGTCAAGGGCTTCTGTTGATAGCTTTTTCTTAATACTGCATTTCTTAAAGTAGTGACCACTAATGTATTTACCTCAACTGGAG
>OMNN01065636.1:10481-20847 GCA_900302755.1 Chromis chromis
GTTTATGGGAAACAGGTTTATATTAGCGTAAGGCTTTTATTTATAATACCCTCTGTTTGATAAGTATAATTGTACATATTTTAGTACAACGCCTCTTTCTGATACCCTTATTAAAGTTGCTTTACAATGTTAATACAAACTCAACGCCTCCTGTATCTTTCAAATTAAAGCCCAATGGAGAGACCCCTTCATTTCTTAACAAGACTTTTATTGTGAAACATCTGCAAGCATGCCATATGCAACAACAGCTGGACGGGATTAAAGAAGGACAAAACAAAGTGGATCAGAATGATGCCATCTATTGGCATTTGTATGTTGCTACAAACTACAGTTGGCTGAGACATTAACACACACACACAGGAAATTATAGGACAGCAATATTTTAGATGAGTGATCCAGAACAACTAAGTGTTGAAAATAGCATGACTACATTGTTGAATTTAATATATTAAAGCAGTAGATGTGTACATTATTCTCAACGTAGATGTACATTGACAGGCACCTGGAGCTTTTTGGGGGCCAGCGTTAATCTGTCTATGGGGACAAATTGGGGGCTAGAGGAATGCATTGATCCTGGAGGTCCCCCTTAGGGTCCCAATGCAAATCTCACGGAAACAGGCGATTTTAACTTTTGAAAAGAAGATTGAAGCAAGTTTTTAAAATACAAACGCATATCAAGGCAGGTCTGACATGTGGCTAAATGACAAAGATGAAAAAGAACTGGACTTTATTGCAACAAATGTACAAAGTTTTGATATTAAAGGGGCCAAAATCTGCCACCTCTGGTTTGAGGCAACACACCTGCTCTGCTCTCCCAAGTCCAAGTAACCTCTATCTCAAAAGATAAAGCACTTCTTCCTGCACATAATGAACAAGAAACTGTTGAGAAACATATGAAATGTATAGGCTACTTGCTGCACCAGAATAACTGTCATTCTTATAAACATAACTGCCATTTCAATGTGTTATTACCAACAGGTATGCATCTCTTTATTTATACTACACAGTTAAATAACGTGTTTCCCCTACAGCATGAAAGAAGACACAAAATCAATGAAGCTCTATATTGAATGGTCAAAACATTTTCCTGTTGGGAATGGACGCACACATTGCAGGAGCAGGCAGTAATGGTCAGAAATCCAGCGGGAAGAGGGATTAGGAAAATAGTCCTGCGCAGAGCTCCAGTGTCAACCACACATTTCCAGAGACCCGACATTAAAATGACTATTTGAGGAAACATAGCATATGATTTTTCCAACAACCTGCCCAGGGTCTCACAATCATGTTCAAGTTTCTTTTATGGTCTGCTTAGCATGTTTTATTCAAATCCAAACCATAGAATAACCTACAAGCTTCCGAATGTGTTTCTGGCATTGATTGCTGTTATTACATGCTAAAAATGTATTTCTCTGTGGTTTGTCTTTGCACCTTTCCAATGGTGTGACTAGAGATTTTTCAAAAAGGAATATAAAATACCTACCATTTTTAATGTCAGTTCGAATTTTAAGAAGCCTTTTCAAGCATCATTATTATTCAGTGCATCATTCAGTGTTCATCAGTGTTTGATCATAGCTACCATATGTCTTATGTTGTCTAACTTTCACATTGCCTTTGATTTATCTCATGGTAATGATTCAAGATAGAACCAGTAACAACATAACACGCACAACCTCTGTGTGTTTTTGGTCAGTGTGTGTCAATCTTGGCTTATTTTATGTCCTTAATTATGTTTTCAATTTTATTTTAGCTGCACTGGGTTCCCACAATACATTTGGAGGGTGCCTAGCACCAAGCAAGAAGCCCGTCCTCTGGTGTTCTTTACACTGAGCGACAGTTCAATTCTGCACTAGTGGCACAGAGTAGGTAGGGGGAGAGGGTTATTAACATTTCCTTTAGCACCATATTTCACATTTTTCTTCACTGCTCTTCGCCATATTCCAAGTCAATGAAACTAGCATAAGGCAACTATCATATTCCCATCTAAAAATGTAGGAAGTGACATTTAAATAATAGTAAATGGGCCGCCATCCTAATATATCATGAAGGCTACATGCCAAACTGCCAGTGTGTCCCATTCATGTCAACACTGCCCACACCTTTCTAAAGAGCACCAGCTGCCTCATAAGTGTAGTTCAGTGATACACTACCGCTGCTTGAAAGAAATAATCATTTTTTTAAGAATGCATGCCATGTTTGAATGCCAGCTCGAGCTTCTGCATGACTGCAACAAAAATATCAGCGAATTAAATGTTACAGCTGCTTAATGGATCATGTCTGATGAATTGAGGTGTGGAACTTTGTGATTCAGAAAAGGTCACGTGTCCCGTTTTAATGGGCTTGTGCCTCTGCCGCTAATAAAAGACATATTAAATTGCCCGATATTTTAATGGGGTTTGGTGTGATATTTTTCCCAGACTGTATGAGACAGGATGGCACTTATCCTGGCTTATCTTATGGATGACTGTTATGCGATATTGTTCAAAGGAGGTTACACAAGATGGTTACCATGGCATTTGCACAGGCGTTTCTCCAGCTTTACTTTGCTCACGGATAATGGGTCAGGTCAAGCTATTCTACTGCTTTTCTCCTCTGTGGTCGTGACGTGACTGAGAGCTGGGTCATTTTAACCTCCCTTTTCTCTGACTTGACATCTTCACACAGAAATTAAAATCTCACAGCCTCCATTACAGCAGCTCCACCACTAACCCGGCATACAGTTAATGTTTTATGTAAGGATGCAGTAGCGTGGGGAGAAACTAGGCTTGTATAAATCCAAAAATCCCAACATGGCAGTGTTCAGAAAACTATAAAGTCCCAAGTGGTGGCCTATGTGCAGTTTTCCAGACAGCCAGGCAGTGGGATTAAGTGCCATGCAGCAGTGACACTGCAGGTAACATCAAATCCCAAAGTCCTACCTATCAGTCCAACAAAAATCAGAGACTTTTCAAGAATGTTCTTGATACATCTCTGAGGGCTCAGGTCAGTCCCACACCATAAAATTATTAAGTGCATAAGAGCTCTCCTGTGGACTTTTCGGACCCTTGTTACACACTTTCTGTAAGTACACAATCCCGCACACTCTCCTTAGGGGACTGACTAGCAGTTCATAGTGTTGTGACATAAAACATCAGGAATGACAGGAGAACCTCAAAGGCCTCCCAGAAAAGATAAGTAATAACAAACGCTAAACATCACATAGTACTATCCTGTACTTTATATTTCCTGCACATTCATGCATATGCTGCACGAAAGACATCAATTAAATTGTGTGGGGTTCAATGCTCTGAACATTGGGTGCATATTGAGATTGGATCGGTATAATACTATATGACATAGCCTTCATTAGGAGAGCAACTAACAAGGATGGACTCACAAGTGTTCACTCTAATGACCAAACATCATCTGGCTTAAAATGCTACACAGACTTCACCAGTGATACCTGAAAATATGAGGTTTGGCCAGAAACATAAATTCTCTCCCACCGCCGCCACCACCACCACCACTGTAAAGCACAGCTTGGATCCGCTTTTCCTCCATGAAAATCATATGGTAAAGACACTTTGAGTGCAACCGGATTAAATGAGAATGTATAATTATCTGATAATATCTCATATTTTTGCACTTTTCAAAGTGTGAATGCGTCATTGCTATGAGACCACTCGTTTATTAACACTTTTTTTCAATGCAGCCTCTTGATGTGATGGCAACATAATGATACTGTACAGCTTGTAATGCTTTTAGTTTAAGTTTTTAAACCAGTTTACACAAGCTTTTAATATATGCTTGGAAGACAAGACTCTCTGGTTGCAGCAGAATTCATAATGACTGAGTCGCTATGTGTCTATACTTTTAAAATGGACAGCAACGAAAAGCTGTGACCTAACCACAGACTGCGCAGTCCAATCACGTTGCACGATCACATCTCTTTCAGGTTAAGCAGAAGTTTATAGATATTTAGAACATGGACTTGGAATTCCACAGCATCATTTGTTGTGAATATATAACTTTCACCCAACAAATAAATCAAAATCAAAAATTTGAGCTATGGCAGAGCAGCATATGAAAATACAATAAGATTTTTGAAGGGCAGCTTTACAAGTAAATGGTGGAAACAACAGTAATCCAGCTGAAGTAAAACACGTAGGCTCAAATGGAAGAAGATGACATATAATTGCAGCTGGAGTTTCATAAATCGTTGTGCATTCACAAATGTATTCATTCAAATCTCTTTGTGTGAAGCAAATGGTGCTTTAGTGTAAAATCATGTATTACCTAAATGTTATAATTTAAGTTTGTCGTCTAATGCTAACTGCCTCTCAGCATACAGCACCAGTGGATTGCAGGGCTAACATGCAATAGCCAGCTCACCAACTGACATGCTCTACATTTTACTGAATGTTTTAAAATATACAGTGTGCACATCAGCTCACAACAATATCTTATATACTAGTTATCAGCAGTCACATGTCAAAAACTTAACAAGAAAGTTTGTTTTATTTGTTTTACTTTCTTAGAGTACTTTCTTCTCCAAATAGTCAACCTAGTCTGACTCACCAGAGTATAAATCTGTCATTTCCACATCGCATTTTAACAACTACCACTGAGCAGCCACCTATATGGTAAAAATTGCAAGTTTTGGAAATTATTTGGCATAACAATGCATGCCTACTTGGTTCTTTTAGTGAATTTGCCAGTTTGACAATAGCGATTGCCTCCCTGTTTGCAAATAAACAAATAAAAACAATTCCCCTGTCACTATTTTGGCACCTTTGCTGCATCCTGGGCTTAGCACCATCCAAGAGCATTGTAATTGGTTTGAAGAGACACAGGCAAGCCAGAGTGTTTTCCCCCTACAGCAGAATAGTATTAAGATGAAGCCAGACCATTCTCCAGCACTGACACACTGCTGCAGGTATAGATCTGGCTATGTGAGACTATAGTCAACCACATGTTAGTCTATGAGGGGGATTGACCAGATTTTGATTGGTCAGTTGGTCACAGGAAAAAAAAAATCAAACCACACAGGTAAAAAAAACAAACATTCAATTACAGTCAGACATCCTTTCTGCGGCTGGTCCCTGTGGTTATTGGATAGTAATTACATCAAGCGGGCAGGAAATCCAAGGTGCTGGATTTCTGCAGAGGGTGGACAACAATCCCAGAGTCCCAGCCAGAAAAGTTGTTTGGCCTAACAGCCGTGAACAGCCTGTGTGGGGTTCACTGACCCAGTCTGTGAACATGCACACAGCCCGAACTCATGTGCACCCCGAATGACAGGCACACAGACACGGGCGTTCAGGTTAAGAGACAGATAGGGGTGATAAAAACTTTATGGATTTTTCTGACGGTCCACCGGACCACCAATGCAGCTACCAGCCCACACCGCGGCCAAGTGTCTTATTTGACGGCAGCCAGGTGCAGAACACTGACAGACTGATGGCAGCATTAAGGTACGGTCCTATAGCTTCTGTGACAGCTTACTGAGGACGAGGTGCTCGCTGGCTGCGCTTTGTCGACCTGAAGTGCACTATATGATTAAACTTTTTTTTGTCAGTGTTGCTGAGGCTCGTTTCTTGAGTGCACATATTTGTATTTTAAAGGGACATTAGAACCTGCGTTTTTGTTTTTCTCTGTAATGTAGAACAATAATAATGACGTTACTTAAACTATTCTCTCCCAGCTCCGAGACTTATTTAAAAAATCAAAGTATATATTTACGTAGATGTGCATAGACTGGTTGACAAACTGGCTGAATTAACGACTCATGAGGAATAAGAAAATCTTTAGTTGGGGGCAGCCCAAGCTTAGAGCAATAAAATGTTCAAAAATCCATTCAAAATTAAATTAACCAAAAACATAAATACACACAGCAACATCAAAGACAAAATCTGACTATTCCTTTTAACTGCTGGGCCTTGGTATGTGATAAGCCAGTCCTTCTCAAAAACAACTATATAAGCAACCCAACATCTGGATATCAATCCTCAAAGCTCTGGTTTTATGACACAGAGAATATTACACTGAACACTTTTGGACACTTCACCTTACCCGCCCACATATCACCCCAAACATACTTCATTAAACATTAAGACTCGTCACATTTTGTTCTGGATTGTAAGTCCCCACCTTATGTTGTCATCCAATCCATTAAACAGCCATTCCTTCTTATTCTTCCCATTTATCTTCACTTCTGTTTTCTCTCTGGAAACCACCTGACACTGTGCTCGCCACAATATTAGCTTTATTGGCCCTTTACTGTAGTTTATTGGATGCTGTGCTCTGGGAATGGTAGCAATCACAGTAGCTTCTTCTTGGAGATTAGAAAAATAGCAGGAGAACCAGTTTTAAAAGTTGAAGCACATGTAATAAACTGATGTTTGGTTGATGCCACCGCACCACATTTACCACCAAATGTTCCAGGCCCAATTGCTCGTGAATAACTAGAGACAAAAGGGATCAATTTCTGAAATAGCTAATCAAATGATTAGCTTGGAAGGAATGGAGGTTTTAAGTGTCCCCATGAGGCGTGTAAATGTGGGGTTCTGGCTGTATTTCTGCCAAATTCTGGTGGCTACTGGGTCTCAGGAAATTGCACTTTTCTCTGATTTGTAATCAAACAATTTGGATTAAAAACGCACTAATCTCAAACAAATGTACAGCATATGTGAAACGCAAAGAAGCCATGTTCTGTTGTACTGAAAAAAGTGCCCAAATGCCAGTAAGCAGGCTGACGTGATGCCGGCCTAAGAAAGCAATCACATCTATTTCGACAGTACACCAACAAGAGTAATACAAAATTCAGCAAAACTCCACAAAACCACTTTATTGGTTTTCTGATGGATTTTAAATGTCACTTCTCCATAGCTACAGGCACCATATCTATGTGTGAGAGCAAATAAAAACACACACTCATTCCCTAAAAATGAAAATATACCATTTCTCATCCATGACCTGTCAGAACAGAGGTCCTGTTGTCTGCCATTAACTGAGCACTGCCCAACCACCGCTGAATATTAATCGAGCCTTCCCTGGATCATCGGAGTGTGTGCATTTAATTCACAATCCTATCTGCATCTTCTAGGACACGGGGCTTTGTGTGGCTGTGTGTGTGTGTGTGTGTGTTTGTGCGTGTGTCTCCGAGCTGTTGTGAGTTTGTTCATTAGAGAGGACATCTTCTGAGTTCAAGGCCTGTCACACACTCTGCTTGAGATTAGTTATATTGCAGCACACAAGCATGTGCCTCTAATTAGGCTGTCATCAATAAGTGCAATAAAAGGGAATTATCAAAACAATCTATACCTTCACAGGCAGAGGAGATGGGAGCCCAATAGAGAGGAGCAGCCAGTCTGATTGACGCTCTACATGATGAGCTGATTCCAATTAAATCACACTAATATGTTCTCGTTAGCAGCACGGTTGTACTGATGTTAAGTAGACTGATCGTGTTAAGATGTGATAGCTTATCAACAGGCAAGGCCAATCGAAGGCTCCCGGCTGAAAGGAAGAAAATATGTGCTATAGCAACAAAGTGGCACGAGGATTTACATTGAAATCCCGTTCCCCAATTGTGACAGTGCGTCAAGATGGGCACCGTGCGCAATGTGCGAAGTCACCAAAGCGTACATATTGCGCACACATCAAGCCCATGATGGACAGAAAATCTCGAGTCACGTTTAGGTGGTGGTGCTGAACATATGGCTTACCTAAAAGACGCGATGCAAGCACCGGAATTAAGATGATGACGATGATGATGGCCCGTCCATCTAAACACGATTCTTCTTTTTCTGTCCTCCGTCGGCGTGTCGATGATCTTTTTTAAATTTTTATGTTTTGACTAGGCCATTTCTTGTCGGATCGCAAATTATTTCTCAGGAGGGCAACGCGTCGCAGGCTTTCGCACATCAGTACACCTTCTCGGTGTCCGTCTTTCTCCGGCTTTTCCAAAAAAAGCACACCTCATACTGCCCCCTCCTCCTCTCATCCCTCTCTGACAACACCCTGCTCTGTTCCTTATCCACAGATATTTGACTTTTAAGAGGGTTGAGATGCAGCAGTGAGTGGAATTAAAACAGAGGAGAGAGGGGAAAAAAACACTCAGTAAAATAAATGCGTAACGCTATAGCGTCAAGACTGTGCGCGTTGCTTCAAAAGTCAACGCAGGGATCTGTCCTCTTTTCCCCATTTGTCCATGCTGAGAATAATCCACGGTGTGCCAGGGCCTGTTTTTTTTAAGTAAAATAAAAACACGGGTTGTTTGACTTAAAATGTGAAATAGCGCTCTAAAGACACCCCACGAAATCAGGTGTCCAATCTCTTCTTTACGCGCTTGCGTGCTGCTCTCACTTGGTATCTGATGCTGTGAGCAGCAAACAGAGGCTGAGAAACAGCGCAGGGATCTTCCGTTTAGCCTTCATGGTTTGGGAACAGCAGATATAAATGCTGTAAATATACGGCTGATGCAGTGATAGGGATGCTTTTGAAGCCCGATGCCTGCACTGAAGAAGATCCCACGGCTTCCACAGCCTCTCTCACTCTCTCTCTCTCTCCTCACCCTCTCTCTCCCCCCACCTTCTCTCTCTCCCTCAGTGCGGTCTCATCGACTCTCTCGCTTATAGGACACCACTTGCAATATTCCAATCTCACAGCTAGTTGTCATGACGAGGAGGCGCGACGCATAATTCAATGAGCCGGAGCTCTCTCTGCTGGAATCGTCATGTGAAAAACAAAATCTGCATTTGAAACACAGGGGCTTGCTTTGATTGTTGTTTAGGAGGGGATCCGCACCGGGCTGACGTCAGATTGTTGTTTTTGTTGTTATTTATTTATTTACTTTTGGCGCCAGGCATCCTAACACGCATTCAAAAAATAGAATAACGCTGCTTAACCCCTATTAGAATCTATAATAGCAATAATAATAGTTGGATATCCACACTTCCTATATACACTCCTGTCAATCTATTACGGTTCCTTCTTTGCTATTCATTTTACAATAATGATTACGAACACAGCGTTCAATTGGTAAAACTTTCACTCCAGTCTCATGTGGCCACGTGGGGGCAGCAAAAACAAGCTTAACAGACAACATGACTGCCACAGCCATCACTCATGTTAGCAATCAATTGTCTGATAAATCTAAGCCCAATAATTACTCTCTATTAAGCTCCATTTTGTTCTCCACCAGCTCCTCAGGGAAATATCTGGACCCTTTGGCTGCTCAATGCTTTCCCTGTTTGTCCTTTGCTGCTGGACAGGCAGCATGCAGTGAGGTTTTAAAGCGGTTTTTGAATAAAACAGCTGCTTGCTGCATCTGGAAACAATGCTGATGATAGGGGTGAGAGTGGTAAAGTGACGGCACTTATATAGCATTTTTTACCATAGCGGTTTACAAAGTATTTTACAATTTTTGCCTCGCATTCAGCCCTCCACACACCAAGGTGCTCGCCTGTCATTGGGAGCAACTTTGGGCCCAAGGACACTTTGACATGTGGACAGGAGGAGCTGATTGAACCATCAACCCTGCAGTTACTGGAACACCCACTTTACCAGAGCCGCTACATAGAGTGCACCTCAACAGTAGCAGCAGTGAATCTCAAAAACAGTGTTCCTATACAACTACAACTACATTCTCAAGTAGATTTCCTCATTGTAGGAAAGAATAAAGGCTTATCGTATCGTGTCGTAGGTTACTCAAAGATGGCATTTGTTTGTGACACATCACAAATACATTTCTAATCAACATAGTTTTGCCATTTATTTTATTGCTTTACGTTTACTCCTTTTCAGCCATGGAATTATATACACCGATCAAGAGTGACATTTGGGATTGCCATTTGCATGAGGGAGTGTGCTTGTTCTGGGACAATGTTTATTTGGGTGTCTAAGTCTCATCAACACGGATGTTAAAATCCAAGGTTTTCCAGCAGAACCATTATTGTAAAATTACTAATAAGTACAAAATCTTGGACTTTGATAGCTACCAGTTGTTTTTGGATGTTTGTCTCATTTATAAGGTTCTGAATGGTTTAGCCCCTCCACCATTACGGGACTTCATAAAGAAAAAATCCTCTAGAGTAAACACCAGAGCACTGAGTAGAGCAGACTGTGATGTACAACGGCGCAGGACTAAATTTGGCCAAATGGTGGTGTCCATTAGAGGAACACAGTCCTGGAACTCACTGCCAGCTCATGTTAGAAGCTGTCATAACTACACCACCTTTAAAAAGACCCTTAAGCAGTGGTTAATAACAAATCAGACCTGCTTTCATGAGTAAACTTTTTGTCTTTTCTATGTGAATTGGAACTTATTCTGTGAAATCTTTGCATGTTTTATCCATTTGTCATAGAATATTTGTGTATGTATAATGTA
>OMNN01065637.1:0-10429 GCA_900302755.1 Chromis chromis
CGGGACAGCAGCCAGCGGGCATCGGCGGAGAGTTTCCCCCGTGGACTCTAGGCTTCACTGTGGATGGAGCGACAGAATATGCATTGATGCAACAGTCGAATACACACTTGTTTTTTCTGCAAATGCACATGCGAATAAATTGCACAGTATGATCGCTCCAAATGGACACGACCTCCAGTACGCGCTCATGAACATTGTTTTGAATCTATTAACAGGTTCATCAGCGTAAAAAACTACCTTCTTTTAAATGTCACATCATCATAATCACTTTTGGAGTTACCTGTCGGATGTGGCCCTCCGTCGTGCCTCCTCCGGACGTCCCACACCTCCTCATTTCTACATTCGCTGGCCCTCTTCTCCTTCAAACTTCCCACATCCCCGCCGTCCCGCTGCTTCAGGTTGAGGATGTTGTCGATGGTGAACGTCAAACACGCGCTCCGACTCGAGGCGTCCTCTTTGCTCATGTTCCCCGGCATCTCATCCGCTCCTCAGAGGTTCCCGACACACCGACGTCTCCGGACGCTCCGAGCACCATCGCTCCTCGGCTGCGACTAGCGCGCGGAGGGAGCCGGTGCGCCTTAATTCAGCGACCCGGAAGACTGCGGTTTAGCAGCTTTTGATTGGTGAGGTTGTGGGGCAGATGAGGGCGGGATGCAGATTTACGTCTGTCTGCCATATTGTAGCTTTACACACTTTTTTTTCAGACCACCGAATTTATGCGTTTTCCCTCAGTGCAGCAGTTCATAACATTTTCAGAGCTCCATTGAACTTAGTTTGTTGACCTTGGATCTGGCAGCCCATCATTATTGATTAGGCAGCTTTATGGTTTCCAAGACTGATGCAATCTTGACTTTTTTTTTTAAAAACATGCCAGCTTGACACCACTGAGATTTATGGAGCCTAAAAATGCATTCAGGGGGCACATGCCATATCACATCACTTCATCCGCCTTTAAAACCTCTTAAATGAAACCCTCATTTCAACTTCTTATTAGTTCCTTTAAAAGCTTACACCATCAGACCAGTACACCCTAACATTCTTTCCAAAAAGGATTGAAATGGATAATGGCAAACTAGTAAGAAACCACAACACCAAACCATTTGTGGATACATTTTATTTACATGTGAACATCTGTGTACAAAAGTCTGTATTAAAATCATCTTAAATAATAAAAAATACCTCAGTCAGTCAGTTTTACTAATAACCTATCCCTGCTCACATCTATCAAAAATACCCAGTCAACAAAAACAAATGCCTTTTCATAAATAATCTAGTTTCTACATTTAAAGACCAATCCAACCACACCATGCATAATATTCCCAGGATGTGTGTATGGACTCCAATAAGGGTCAAACATAAACTGAGCTTGTGAAATAATGTTCAGGAAACCAAATCTAAAGCTGTGGCTGCATGAGAAATAGTGTGCTGATGGAACGCTCGGCTTTTGGCTTGTTTTTGTTGAAGTTTCTGCTTTGTGTCTGGACTTTTTCCTTTGTGTAACCTCCCTGTTGAAATAATGTGTGCATGTTTTTTTTTTTTTTAATATGTAATTTCTGAACATTATGGTGCAATCTGACAGTCACATTGACCCTTATTTGATCCCATGTATGTGGATCATCTATATATTTTCTGTGGGAAAAAAACGTACACACACAAAATAGAGCTATACTTGGAAACTATGTGACCTCCTGTGAAATGTTGGGGCAGATGTGTGGACAGTTTAAATAGTCCATCATCATCACATCTGGCACTGAATCTCAAAAATGACTTGTGCCTGCACTAAATTGGAAAATGCAACCTCTAAAAATAAGGAAATGGATTCTAAAGTAGCCATGGTCTGCTCTAACTTGATCTGAATGTGCCTGTATTTATTGCAGTTGCCTCCAGACAACACCCAAAAGTAATGGTTAACTACAGAGTGAATGAGCCCCAGTGTATTGGAAGAGTTTCTAACTTCACAGAATCCCAAAGGGAAATGTGTGCAGCATCTTTATTTGATAAATTTGAATCCTAGATAAAAAAGGGTCTCTTCACTTCCGCTCTTAAAGTCACACCAGTCCGGTCATCTGTGGTGTGATGAACGACACCGCGTGGGCGAAATGGCCAGTCAAGGGATAATGCATAGAACTGGAGAAGCCGACTGCTGGTGGCGACACGTGAGGCAGGCTGGTCAGAGTCACAGGTGTGCTGACATTCTCACGATACAGTACGGGAACTCTGACGACCCTCTGAGCAGCGTAGGGGACCGAGGTGCTGCTGGCTTCGATGTCTGCCGTGATCTGCCGCTTCCACTTGTTTCTGCGGTTTTGAAACCAGATCTTCACCTGGGTCTCGGTGAGCTGCAGCGAGGCCGCCAGTCCAGCTCGCTCTGAGCTGCTCAGATAGCGCTTCAGGTCGAAGGTGGACTCCAGCTGGAACACCTGACTCCGGCTGAACACGGTGCGCGTCTTTTTCTTTCGCACCATCTTCATGTCACCTAAGATCAAGAAGAAATAGAGTTTTTGTCAACTGTAGTTTCATTCCAATGCTACCTGGGTAGTTCATATAAATGGAATTTTAAATCAGTGCATGTCATTTTATACAATGCCACAGAGTAAGTTTGTGTTGTAACTGCATCCTTTATCTTGAAATACTTCACACTCCCTGTAAGTATGACAGTAGAACTAGAATGACCACCTTCCGGTTGTATGTCCTCACCAACAAGTCCACCTGCAGTTTACATCCACGACTGTTCAGACTCATGTATTGATGTAGTTAAGACTTTTAAACGTGGGAGTTAATTGAGAAAAACAAGAATAAGTCATGTTCCTTGTTTGGCCAGTGTCCTGCTCTGCACTCACCACTGCACTACTAGGACAGCAGTGCGCATGCTCTTCAGCAGTGTGCAGGCGCAGCACATTTATGGAGCACCTCCTCTAAGCAAACTAAAAACAACTTAGCTTGTCCACAATGTCTGCAGCTGTCTGTATGCGCATCCGCAAGGGAGGAAACTAAAGGCTGAAGTATTCATGTGCTTGGCCCATAGAGCTGATTTTGAAAACAAAGTATATAGTAGCTGCTGCAAAGAAGCTTCACATTTTAATGTGTGGGTGCTTACAGAAAGGTGTTTTTGCAAAGCATTGTAATAACAGTGAAGCTGACCTTTGACCTTTTGGATATAAAATGTGCATCATTTTTATAATATTAGATATTTGTGATTTTTGTTCTTAGTGTATAATTCCTTGAGCTATGACAAAAAGATTGTGTTTAGTGAGTTCACAGTGACCTTTGACCACTAAAATCTAATCACTTCACTACATAGTCCAAGCAAACATTCCTCAAAATGTTCCTGAGATATAAGGGGATGGACTGACAACCCAAGAACACAATACCTCCAGCTGGAGCCTCTCCAGGCAGAACAACAGGGTGTAGCTCCCTGAACCCAGGCACTCTTAGCTACACCCCTGCTTCTTAATGCAAAACCTGGCCACGGGCAACTGCTGATACATCCTGTCAATAAATATATAATCAAACCAAGAAGTTCCAGAAATGTTGCTTTCTGGAGAAGCGAAAATCAACAGTTCTGTCAGAGGAATCTATTCACTATTGCATTATGGTGGCGCACAGGTTGACTGGTTTTTTAGGGTGTAGCTTGCGTCCTTTGGCCTCACCTGTGTCACTGCTGTCCTCTGGAGAGATGCAGGAGGAGCGCGCATCTTCGTCTTCCCTGTCATCCACACTGTCGCCCCCCTTCCCCGCCGGCTCATCGCTCTCCTGCGCCTGCCCTGTTAAAGTCGGGAAAATCCGGTCACCGTTTGGCGTCAGTTGTGCGCGTTCATACGAGTAGCTGCTCTTGCACAGTGGACCTGAGAGGGGGTAAAAAAAAACAAACGACTTTAGCCTAAATGACACACATTTTGCGGACACATCAGCTCTGTCCTGCTGGTCATGTGAAGCACGGATGCCAGTTACTACTACTAATTGTAGAGTTGGAACTTTTACGCACGAGGTTACAGACAGTAAACGTGCGTCACATCCATTTGCGGCCTATTGAAAGCGATTTATGGGTAAATGTTAAATCTTTTTCTATCATTACAGGAATATTGTCGTGAATAATTAAGTGTTTTGTGTGTTGCCATCGCCCTGGGAAAAAGGTACGACTATACCTAATTTATTTTTTGCAGATTATTTTAGCATTTTGCAAGCTTTTGGGTTTTTTTTTGAGCAAGCAAATCAGAACTCACTGCTTGAGCTGCTCCACACTGCGTTTGGAAACGTTCTGCTCCAGTTCAACATTTCATTGTCGCGCAGTCGTCCCGTCTCCAGTCCGGGGCAGAACCCCGGGCTGATCACGGCAGCTTTAAACCCCGGAGTCTCTCCCCGCTCCTCGGCTGAAGATCCTCTGCCCAACAGATTCTCGATGTAAAACGACGAACCTCTCGAAGCAGGACCGAATTTCGTTCCCGGCGCTTTATCGTCCAGCATCTTGACTTTCCCCGTCTCTTCCTCCAGCCCCCGCTTTTAATATTCACCAGATCGTAAAATTGATCAAATCACCAAGCTTCTCATTTCTTGCCAGGAGTATCCTCTGCTCCGCGTAAACCATCCCGACGCGGTCCGTGAGAGGACGGAGCGCCGCAGCTGTAACGGATCCACACAGAAAATCCGTCCTGGGTTATAGAGTTGAGGGCAGAAGAGGAATTACTCCAGAATAAAAAAAAGTCGTCTCGTTCCCCAGATCCTTTCTTGTCGGCTGTGTGATATTCTGCCTTGCGGGACCGCGGAGATGCTGTATTTAGGTCAATTGGGGCGCAAACCAAAGCAGAGATACGGTGTTGTCCTCGGGGCTGGAGATGGAGAGAGCTTCATGAAGAATGGCACAGTACCGCCTATTGGTTACATCTGACCATGCACATTTTACACATCTACAAATGTGAAACTCCTATTTGTAAAAACATTTAAAATATGTATAATCTCACCCCGCACAAAACTGCAATTTTTATTCAAATTGTTACTCAAGTCTTACCTGTTTGCTTTTCCATTAGAGACAAATAAGCGTAATTAGTGCAGCGTCATATAGGCCATGTGGCATTTCCTCTTCATTTTGCCTCCAAAAAACATGGCAAATAAAGCCAGAAACGAAATATACTTTACCTAGAAGTATTGGAACTTTGAATATGTACTAATGATATTCAGTGGTACTCATGTACAGGCCACGTTATCGACGTTTGAACCTCCTTTACTTTATTTATATTAATAATAACTGTGCGTAATGGATTGGCGTGTATCCTACTTGGAAGTTGTCGACAGCTGAGTCTCCACAATAAATGAAAAGTTGTTTGTTAGATTTTATTTTAAATCTGTAGGTTATTTTAATTTTATATTTTTTTAATCTGCTTCATTTAGCTGAGCCTTAAACGTCAGTAGCTTTCCTCTTATTTTGCGTAAATATAACCCGAAGGGGCATTTAATTAATAATTCGTGTCTGACAAACATATTTTATTCACACAAAATTAAATCACTACTCCCCTTTTGCGCATTAAAATCCCTGCTCTGTGGATATATTTTCAATTTTAAAAGTTTACTTACTGGACACAACAATTGGAAATGAAATGGCTTTATGGAGTTGAATCCTGGTGAAGCAGCCATGAGGAAAACACGTTTAAATGGAAGGGAGGCTTTTAAAGTTGAGTCCATCACTTGAACAAAGACCTTATCTTATATTTAACAATCTGTTTTATTTTTAAGCACAACTTTTTTTTGGTTGTTTTTCAATCATGTATCTCCAAATTACGCACGCATGCGCCAACGATTTTAAACTTGCGCTTTTGGAGTTAGACATATATTATTCCTCCCTTAGTAGGTTTAAAGGACTGATCAGTAGCTTCACCACAGGCCAAAAATAATTTCTCACTCCCAGCTAACTGACAGGCTGAGACAGAGGTATTTCACCATGGTTAAGAAATCTTTCCAAAGCGCACGGAGGCCTAGATTACACATGGAGAAATAATGTATCTTTTATTGGGAGGGCCTGGATGCCGGACTGACCGTGTGCTCCAGCTTAAAAATGAGTTCATTAATGCTCAAAGTGGAAAATGTTTAGTCAGCGAACGAAACTGTGAACAGTGGAGTAAAACACCGCCGAGAGTTGTAATAGGATTGAAACCCTGTGAAAAGCTTGCTTTCATCTGTAAGCAGCCTTGGAAATGCTCGGAACATTCCAGGCTGCAGGTTTTCGGGGCGACATGTTGATCAACTGGATCTACCTCTCCTCTTTGTTTTAGTAAAGAAGCTCCACAGAATACAACCAGTAAGAGTCAGAAAACTGAACACAGCAATAAAGCTAGATTCTGGGACAGCTGAGTGGAGAGAGACATAAACTGTGTTCTCACAGTTGTTCTCCATTGTTCCACTAAATTGACTTTATTAAAGCCTCTTTGCAAATAATAGCCCATAATGCTCCTGAGACGTTTTAAAATGAACTCCCAAACTATATAAATATGCAACAGTGGTTACACTCATGAACCAAAATATCAACATATAGTACAAACAATATGAATACAATATTATATTGTGACCATTTAAATTGTTCATTTTATCCCAATCTGATACCTGAGCTCACTGTTCAAGGCTGTTTATCCATCTAATGCTGCTTCCTGCTGTTGGAATAGATCATTTAAAAACCCATAGGGTCCAAGAAAACTTGGCTTTAAATATTATGTAAATATATTTTTTTTAGGTATTTCTTTTTAGCATGACATATTATTAATTTAAATCAGTAAGACATTTAAATGTAATTTATTAACCCTGTAATGCCTGACCTAAGAAGTAATGGACAGAAAATTCTAATCTTTGGAATCTGAAGTCTTTATTTGGCCCTTTAACAAAATGTAAACAAAGAAATAAACAAAAGTTATTTGCATATATGTTTTTTTGTTTGTATCATATTTGTTACATCAGGCATTATATGCAATTTGGGCAATAACAAAAACTTACATCTGTAACATCTGTATCTTTATACGTCATTATATAAAGTTTTTACCATATGGTGACGCAGTAAGTCTCAGAAATGTATCAAATATGATACCCATGGTATGTAACAGTCAAAACTCTTCATGGAAACTGTGTTTTTTTTTTTGTTTGTTTGTTTTTTATGATCAGATTTGACCTAAACAACAACAACAAACTATTTACAGAATTGTCACCATGTTGAGATTCAGATGATTTTGTTTGGTGAGAGCTTGACACCATGCTTGTCTAAATGTTCTAAAAGTTCTGCCACTTTAAACCACACAGAGAAGAAAAACAAGAAATGCATCGGCCTTCGTGTGAAAACACCAAAGCAAAGATATGACGTCCATGAAGGACCCTGACACGCATGAATAAGAAGTTGGTGGAGAAAATAATTTGCTTCCAATGTATTTAAAATGAAACCTTCTGTGCTGTGAGATGTGGTTTACTCATCACAGAATGTTTTTATCATTTTATCTATTTATGCACTAACAGCCACTTTGACTATTATTTCATTTTTATATGTGATCATTGTTCTCTGAAGTGTTGTTTGCATTTTTTTAACTATTTATTGCAGTTGGCTTGCAGGAGTCATGGTGGTTTTAGCCTTTAGCTTGTCTTGCCAGGCACATTGGTTTTTATATATTGAAGTGTCTGATGATGCAGGAAGTGGAAGCATCGACTATTGTTCCATGGGGGTCGTGAAGAGATGTAGGGACTTGTCAGTGAAATTAAATTACCTTTATCCTATTAACCCTGAACTCTGAGCCATAGAAATGTTGACGGCCTTATTGTAGAGTTGCTCGCAGGAGAAGCTGAGCTGTCCCGTTACTTTAGGATGCAGAATAATGAGCAACTCCCTGCTTTGCTCCCCCCCCCTCCTACTATCTTCCCTCAACCGTGATCCAGACAGATGTTCTTGTGTCGGCTTGTAGGTAGCTAGAAATGATCTCACGCCACTTTGCCAGCAGCAACACTCCTGTAATACTTCCTTTCCTGTCTCGCCTCATTTTGAAGCGCTGCACAGAAGCATGTTGGAGACCTCTTAATTGAGGATGGCACTGCAGCCGTAGAAGCCAGAGATGATGCAGTGAATAGCTTAACCTCTGAATTACCTGCTACAATAACAACACAGTGGCATTTCTAATTCATTCCTTCAGTAGAACTAATTGTTGTTTTATGCTCATGCCATGTCCTTTTTTTTTCCCTGTGCAATGCTAAAGAAAAGATAGAATTGGCACCAGTGAAAGTAGCAACACTATAATTTGAATATACTCCATTTAAAGTCGTCCAACATTATTGAATGCAGGGGCAGTTTAGCTTAGCATATTTGCAGCAAAAAAATGTAAATACTCCTTTCACATATTCCTTTTAAAAAGCCACAACCTTATAGAGAGAATGTGCCAGACGGGAAATCTTGCCTATCCTGCTGATTTGCTTGATTTCCCAAAGACATCATTAAACCATCATGACTGTAATTTAGATGCTGTACTAATCCTGTATCATTACTACGTTTGTCTTGCCATATGCATGATGGGATTCCCTATAATAATAGTACGTCCTCCACATCATTATTTCGGGCACTATAAGGGGCCACTGTGTTGATGCAAGCTGTCGAGGTCAAAGCCATGGCCCAGAATACGAGAGTGTATATGAGGTCAGTGAGGGCCAGACATCTTAGGCCGGCCTTAACAGAGCCACTCAACCAGAAGGCCCCTTTATGCCACATCGAGCGCGGACTTATCGACGAGTCGACTTGGTTTTCAGGCCCTCGCGGTCTGTCTTGTTGATTTATTTCACCCTCGCTTTCTTCAGCTCACTTCTTCAAAAACACTGACTTTCTACCCATCAGATGAGATTTTCAACATGCTGTTTCCCTGGCAGCTCGGGTCAAACAGGTCAGCGCCGAGCCCTGCGTGAAAACAGACCTCCAGGCTCCTCGCTGACATTTAACAGAAATAACTCCTAATCTGCATTTTCTACCTGCTCACAAACTCCAAAAAGAACACTGCAGATTACAGCCATCGAAACTGACACATACTTCTCCTGCTTAATCCCTATTAGGCCTCACCTCGCTGCACCCCGAGCCCCAATTCGTTGCAGCAAACCAAAAGGCATTCTGGGAGCTGTTTGGTTTATTGCGAAAGCTTTTTGCGGTCTCACACTAAACTAAAGAAAATAAACTGCTTGTTTTAGTTTTGCTAGTTTGAGTGTCGTCTCACAGAGCCTGAGAACAAGGCTGGAATAAACTACTGATGCGTGTTTGTTTAACCCTTAAATGGCAGATTAACCCCTGTTAGAGCCAGCTCGTCAGTTCAGTACAAAGGAGGAAAAGCCCTGATATTTTAAACACATTATGGACTTTTGCCACACATCCCCAGTCCAAAAGAGTCTCGTCGTCTTTATCTTCAGGAAAAAGTGCATTTGATCAAGGTTAATCACACAATCATGGATAATATACCCACACAAGAAGCATGTTTTATCCCTCTTGGAGTGGGAATGAAGGAGCACTTCTAATGGATTACAGGCCCACCACAAGTACTGAGGCTTATGGAACATGAGATCAATGAGAAAACATCAGCTCCCCTGTAACACCACTAATGTCTTTAGCCGTGCCAGGAACCAGGGTCAAACATTAATGTAGCAGTTAAACAACAATCCAAGGAGATCTCGTAGATAAATGTCCACGTTTTAAGGTTTTTGAAAACTTCTCAAATTATTCGGCTTCCTAAAAATAGAGCCTTTCATCCCTGTTTTATGTTCTCTTTCCCTAAATAGTGTCCAGAACACATTCAATCTGACCCTGGACTTTAAAAAAAAAACAAACTTAAATAAATCAGTTGGTCGTGAAAAGCAAAGTGAGGGACGCAGAGCTGAAGACCCTCAAATACAGGAATCGCGTGAGAAAGACGCCGAATACACTCGAGGTAGCAGCTGACTGGAAAGTGCACTGCCCCCCGAGGTCAAAGCACTTCTGTCATATTAGCTTATACCCAGGGTTCATATTTTTCAATAAATCATGCCCCTGAAGGATAGCTGGGAGTACAGGGGCTATTAGGGCTGCAGTCAGCGCTGCTTCCTCCTTCCTCATTACTAAATTACACCTAATGAGGAGAAATACTGTGAGTGCCTCATTTTGTTAGAGAGAGAGAAGCAGTGTGTCGTTATTAACCTCTAAAAACATAGTTTCCTGTTAGTATAAAACACAATAATATAATAAGATTTATATGAGCTTGTAAGCATGAAGAGAGCATAAAGAGATGGAAGGGTTTGCCTGTGTAGTAATACTTTTGCTGTTTATTAAGGAGACTGAAAAAAAAACTATTCACATGGATAAAGTTTATAGTTTTTTAGGCAAATAAAAGAATAAAGTTGATGTAGAAGTTAAAATGTCAGTGGAACATTTTACAATAAGAATAACTATTATTATTATAGTTAT
>OMNN01065641.1:0-11172 GCA_900302755.1 Chromis chromis
TTTTCTTTCCGTTTTTGTTTTAGCTACACCATCCTTAATGCCTATAAAACATACTGAATTAAAACAACCTGCCAGAAAATAACATGTTTTAACACCAATTTAATCAGCACTAGTTATCAAGTAAGACTTAGCTGTGGTTAGTTATGATCAGATCACATTATATTGATTAATATGCACAGATTCAGTGTTTTAGGAGTTCTGCATCCACTTTTATTCACTGAGATTCCCTTCTGGTTATCTGCTCTTCTATCAACGATTCTAATCAGCCTCGGTTTAAACTCCTGTCTTCTGGATCCAGTCTCCCCACAGCCCGTCTGGCCCCTCAGAGATATCAGCGACACCGCAGTCAAAATAAATCCTGATAGGGGAGCTGCTAAAACCTCAGGCAGGATTTGACTTGTGAGCTGAGAAGACTTCCAGACCTGATAAGAAGACAGAAAGAGAATCTCCCAACTGCATGTATGAACACACAGCAGGGAGTTCAGTTTATCCAAATAATGTTTTTTTTCCACGGTGAAGGACAGAAAAAGCACAGACTCCTCGGTGAGTCTGCAGAGTGACTCATACTGTGGATGGATGTGAGTGGGAGAGGAGGCGTTCAGGTGTACAGTGAATCATGAATATGCTCAAGGTATATTATGTCCTCCAACTTCACCCAGCAGCACATTAATGCAACTTCACTGCAAGCACAGTATGAACAAAAACACCATGATAGAGACGTTGTGCATCCTTATTAAGACAGTGTGCTTATATAATGGCATAAAACACACTCTAAAGTGCAGCATCAACATTTATTACCCGTCTAATTGATACTTTACTTTTTCTAGTGGTTCACACTGGAGAATTAACAGGGCAACTGCTGCCACACAGTGGCTTATTAACCTCAGTGCATCCCGTCATCCATCACCCTCCCTCCTCTAAAAAGCCCAGCACACACAGAGAAACACAGACAAGACAATAAAACAACGCCACGTACATTACAAAATATACTTTTTTTTATATATAGTATGATAACAAAGCACTTTTTCATGGCACTTTGTGATCACTGTGACGCCTCAGAAGAGGGACAAACGTGACATTAAGCAAACATTCATAATGAACATTGTACAAAGAAACGAGTTTACACGATGCGGCGCGTGAACAAATACAGCTCTGGTACAGTCTAGACAACAACATCCATCATTAAAGGAGACGATGTCTGGGTAGTGCTGTTGCTGTGTGAATGGTTAACCCTTTAAGACCTGAGCCTCAAAATGTCCTGCGAGTGCTGGTGCCCACTTTTTTCAGAAGAAACTTTCAATATCTGGCAGTTATTTACGATTTACTGCCTATTATAAGAGTTACGGTAATTTCATCCAGCGGATTCCCGGGGGGGCCTGGAATGAAATTACCGTATTGACCGTAATGGCAATGTCGTTGCGCTTTACAGCCAATATAGTGTCATTACAGTAATTTTACGGTAATTTTCAAGCGGATTCCTGGGGGGGGCACGAATGTCTTTGCGCTTTACAGCCAATATAATGTCATTACGGTAATTTTACGGTAATTTCATCCAGTGGATTCCTGAGGGGGCACGAATGAAATTACCGTAATGATACCATATTGGCTGTAAAGCCTCAGCTTTCAGAAACCATTTGAGTTTTTTTTCCAATAGCACAAATGGTGACATATTTACGGTATTCCAAAGTGCGCTTGCCCAAATGTGTCGTCGATGACGCATTAGGACTTAAAGGGTTAAGGGCCTTGCTCAAGGGTCCACAGTGGTGGTGACTGGGACAAGCGGTCGCTCTCACTTTCCCCCACCGGGAGTCCCACCAGTTACAAGTTCGCTTCACAAACCACTAGGCCACCACTGCCCCCACACAGGTGGCAAACATTAAAAGAAATTGCTCCAATTAGACTTCCTCAGTAGTTTATGGCTTTTTTTGTGTTTTTGTTCATGCAGTAGATTTTAGGAAATCAGTTCATTCAACAACATTTTGTCTGATTCTCTTTTTATTCTGAGCTGCAGTTGTGTATTTGAACACTTGATAAATAAATATTGAAAACAAAAAATGTAAACGACAAATTTCAGTTTAAATTACACACAATGTGAAGTTGATGCAATTACCAGTCCTGTCATGTCATTCCCAACCATCAGAATGATGTTTGAGGCTTAACGGTTTTATCGAAATCTTGCAAATACGCATTTAATTAAGTGGTGGAAATTGGTCCCTGACTTATTTTGTAGAGTGTACTGTATAGACTGAATAATCATAATTAAAGTAACCATGAAGGTAAATAAACCATTCACCTCTCTCTGATCTTGTTATTATACCAGCCGAAGCAGCCAGAGCTTTGGAGTGTTTGGAGCACACTTCTTGTCAATGAGGGGAGAATGTAATTTATTCATATGTGAGTTATATTACACATAATTCACATTTGAAGTTAAAGGAAAAACATTCAGGCCTCACGCTGCAGAAATGTTTATATACCTGAAATCCCAGTGGCTTTCACAATGGCCTTCACTTCTCCATAGAGTTGCAAATATAAAAGGATATTATCTTACATACTCTGAGTGGTCCCTAGCCAGGAAATAGATCTTTGCCGTAGGTTTTGAAGTATGTGTCAAAAAGATTTCTGCCTCCAACGAGGCAAATGAAATGTCTTTTGTGTTTGCTGAATGAAAAATACAGAGAGCCTCAATAATTCACACTCAAACACAGGAGAGCTAGTCAGGTGACAAGTGTAGAGCTGTTGAAGATAGGGATGGGAATCAAGAACCGGTTCCAAATTGCCTGATCCATTGGCAGCATATGCCCCTTCCCTTGTGTCAATGCCGGCATCAAACTCATAGGTCTATGCTGCTGGAGACTTGAAACAAGAGGGAGTCATGGCAGAGAGGAAGAAATAGTCCAAAGTGGGGCTTCAGTTCATGAAGAAAGATGACAACAGTGCTAATTGTAATATCTGTAAAATGACCATTTTAACTGAAACACTTCATGCACAACACAGGTTTATATTCCAGGAGTGCCAGGTATTGGACACTCTGCACATGAGGGCCACTGAACTGAGGAGCACGAGGATAACCATACTGTGTTAACACACACCAGGCAGACCGGCTTAACAGGTTTTATAAGAAACCTAAATAAAAAAATTAATGCTGTAAGTGCTTTTCTTATTTTGTCCATTGTAGATGGTGCACACGTAGCTCTAAGGATACCAGTTCTACTCACCCATCAGCTCCCAGCCAGAATAATCCTTTCACATTTGCAGGTGGAGAAAATGATGAGAAAGAAAGGGTAAATGAGTAGGCTTGTAGCCTTCAACAACAGTAGAAAGAAAAAGCTTCAGTAGGTAACCTGCTTTTTTACAGGTTAGTTATTTGTCACTTGATTAAGGCAGAAATAGACAGTACAACTTCTTTTGAATATTGTCTGTTATCATCTATAGCCCTGTTCACAGAAGACTAGTATTACCAGAGGACGTCCAGTGATTTGTAATAACTGCAAAGGTTGTTTTGAATCTGTCATGTCCATAATTTGTTTATTTTCTCAGCACCTTCCTTCTGCCTCTTTCCTGCTCTACAATTATGGAAGCTAAATTAGCCATTCTACATGAAAGTTAGGACAGCTTTTTGGGTTCAGTTTCAGAGGAGGCACATGTCACTGCAAAGCATTAAACCCCACTCACAGAGAGCTCAAATCCAACAGAAGAGCAGAATCTTCATGGATGAATAAAAAGATGACACGCATTGCAGCATGCCGTGTGGAACATTTTGCTGTCTTTCAGCAGGCTCATCACTTATTGTGTGGCAGCCCATTAATATCATATCCATCAGCTAGTCGGTATATTTGAGTAAAACACTGACTTGACTTTATTGTGTGCAAAAAAACACAGACATGGGGGATCATTTCTACAGGGAATATTAGTACAATTGAAATAGGACTTATAGATTACACCGATCAGCCACAGCATTGTGTAGGTCCTCCTCATGTTACCAAAGAAGCTCTGACCTGTTGGGGAATAGACACAGGGCCTCTGGGGGTGTCCTATGGTGTGTGGTTCCAGGACATTGTTCGTAGACCCTTGGGTCCTGTCGGTTGTGGGGCGGGGCCTCTGTGGACCGAGCTTGTTCTGACACATCCTATAGATCCTTGATAAAGGGAGGCAACACTTTGGGCTCTTTGTCGTGTTCCTCAGGTCATTTCTGACCAGTTTTTGCAGAGTGGCAGGGTGTTTCGTCCTGCTAATCGAGTCCGCTGGTGTTGGAGAGTACCTTTGCCATGGGGCGGGCTGTGCTTGGTCTACAACAATGTCTTAGGTGGGTGCTATGTGTCAAAGTAACATCCACATGAGTGCAGGACCCAAGGGTTCCCAGCAGAACATTACAGTGTAATGAAATTATGTTAGACACTTCACCTAAGGGTGGTTCAAATATTGTGGCTCATCAGTGTGAAGAGATAAGATCGACATGTCTGAACTTTATACAATCCAATCACACCTCTGCAACTTCATCTGAAGGTGCTCGGTGGTGTTCTGTTCATTCCTTTGTGATTTAGTCACATAGCACAATGTTTGGGGAATAACATACGTATAAATAGACCTTGTATAAGCGAGCACAATAGGTTAAATGTACATCCAGCAAAGAAGAGCAGCAGAGTAGGCTTGACTTAAATGTTGGTTTGGGCCCAGGAAAACATTTAGTCATTCAAGGCACACAGTAGAGCTCAAATACACAATGCAACTAGTTCCTTTATAACAAACTAAAATGTTTATTTATATGTATAACAGGTGTATTTTAACATTTGGTGATGAACCAGTAAACATGGCCTCCTTGAAACACCATAAAACCAATGACAGTCTAAAAAAAAAACATAAATTCAGACTTCCAGGGTTTTGTACGTAACAAACCTTAGGAACCAATCTCCTTGCAGGTTGGGACTTTCAGTGTTATTATTCTTCCTCAGAATCAGCTCCTGTTTCAAACATGTATGGCTCAGTAACTCCATTATTAAAACTTGCCATTGCGTAGTGTGCAGTGGTTTTAAGCAGAAGTGAGCTGGTGTGATCGAGCTGCACAGAGTGGCAGAGGGACGGATGGATAGAGAGACAGAGACTTCATAGATCTGCACATTCTAGAGGAAACAACGGCGTAGAGTTACAGCTAAGGCATTTAAGGCAGTAAGGGATGATTTTCATGTAACCTTGATACCCAGAGATGAGGTTTTAGTGGTGAGGGACATTCAATCGTTTTCCAAACAAAGAAAAAGACAGAATACAGGAATATTAGTAAAATCTGAAAAAGAAGATGCTGATTTTATTTTTATTTTATTGTCTTTGTTGAACTTTGTAGTTCTTTGTGTCTTGGGAGGTGTGTGTCATGATACAACTACTCAAATATAGTAGCTAAATATAAAGAAATGAAGTGATGCCCTGAATAATCAAATAAACAAGCAAGTGGACATAAAGACACCAATATTATTGCCTGTAACATTTTATCAATGCCTAACATGCAGTGTGGCCAAAAAATGATTGCATGGTCAGATGTGCTACATATACAATGTCTCTCCAAGGCACTAATGGTACAGTCCAACTACAAAAACACAACACAGAAATGAAATTACAATATTTAGCCAGTTTTTATTTTTTGTTCAAAAAGTCTAATTCTGAAGACCCAAATGTGAAAAACGAATCACAATAACTGGGTAATAAACGTTTTATTACCATTTTAAATGACATTCATTTTAATGGTGCGAAATAACTGCAAAGCACTACGCAGATATAAATGATCCATCCAGTGCTATCATGTGAATACTTGGATCAGGTTTTTCAAGATAAACAACTGCTGGCACTAATTCTCTAATCAGCACATAACACCATGTTGTCATGTGAAAGCAATCCAGCTAAACCATGGATAAACAAATGTAGGAAGCACGATGGAAATATGACATTCAGACACGCAGATCTGATGTTTTCATCCGTTTTTTTTTTGTGTTTGTTTTTTAAATCTATTTATGGCTTTTAGTTTTTATGAATCCTCCAGATGGAGTTCAGTGGGTATCTCTCAATCCCACAACACCCAAAAAGTGGAAATAATCATAATCGCACAATACCAGGAGATACGTGGAAGCATACAGTATGAGTAATGTGGTACAAATGGAAGCATAGACTTAAAGGTATTTTCACTTTGACACATTTCCTGTTTAGTTGTAGCTCCCACTTGAGTCAGTCTTTGTTTCATCCATACCAGTGTGCCCTCAATCTTACATACCTCTGCTGTATGAGGAGTTCAAAGCAGTGAAGAAAGTCTGGAAATTTTGGACTTTTACCCCTTTTCCACCGAGCTGGTTCCAGTGCTAGTTCGGAGCCAGAGCCTGACTAAACACCAGTTCTTTGTGTTTCTACCACCTAAGCACCGGCTTCAGGTGCTAAAAACTGGTGCTTAGCAAGCACCAACTCTTTGCTGGGCCAGAGCTAAGCACGGAGTACGTCAGGGGGTTGGAAGCGGGGTTATCATGACAAACTGTCAACGGTGGAAAAGGACACACAAGCTGTAATTTGTGTCCTTTTTCGTCAGGACCTCCCTGGTCTGATCGCAGATGTATTGGAATGACTCCCAGGACACACGGAGGTTTTGCACAAACTGCCGAAATCTGGTACCATTGTGTCCCACCAGTAGCGCGATTGCGGATGTGCCCAGGCAACAGGCGACCTCCGCCTCGCAATCAGCCTTAAGACCATCTATAAAGATAAACATATTATCATCAACTTATTGCGTTTGTTTAACTGCTATGTAATGGATGCAAGTGTAGTCGTTTTACGGTGACGCAATGGTGTGGCTCCAACTTGGCTCGTTGCCAATGGAAAAGCAAACAGGTTCTTAGGAGGAGCGAGATTTGAACCAACTAAGCACCGAACTAGCACCTGGTTCTTCTTGGTGGAAAAGGGGTATCTGACAATAAGAAAATCAGAGGCTATTTCTCCACCTTCACATTGGTACCTCCACCATGACTAACTTGCAGAAACACTTTACATAATTAACCCTATAAAATCCTTTCTGTAAGGTAAATAAACTCTATTATTTCTTGTCTACGAATCCGATTATTCTGTTGGCTATTTTTATGATAAAGAGAGATACATGTATTTTCACTGTCCCACAGTGGTACATCAGGAATTATATAGTGACACTGAATACATCACAGAGTATTTCTGACCTGATACTGTATATGTGAAATTCATCCTGCCACGATAAAGAACAGCTTTTACTTTTTCTGCATCATCTCTATGCATTTCTAAACAAATTCAAATCCATCTTTGGTGTGATTTAAGCTGGTAGGTGAAGAATGTGGAAGGGAATCTTTTATTTTTTTCCCTAACATGATTTTTTTTTCTTAATTGTGACTAACTGGATTTTCCTTTTCATTATTGCAAGCAAAGAGTGTCAAAAATGGAAATGTGTGCTTTTGTAACGCTTAGCGGTGGCTTATGTCGCATTGAGAGCATCCTTGTCTGTGTGGTACACCCCACCACACTCACCACTCACCCCCATCCTGGATGTGTTTCAGCTCTGTCTGCTGTATCCCATTAGCGTGTTGAAATTAAGTTCTTTTAATAGTGAGCTCACACACACAAACACACACATACACAATCGTACTCTCACTATGTATAATGCTTTGGTGTAAGACTAACCCTGTTTCACGAGATAAAAAGTTCACTGTTGACATCCCGTCACCTGAGTTGGTCAGTCCCATGCTCTTTTTTGCTTCACGCATGGCCTTCGGCTTCATATCACTATTCTTGTGCCTTGTTTAACTACTGTAAATGGTGAATGTTGTAAAGTACAGATGGGGATGAAAAAAAAAAAAGAACAATTAATCATACTGACATACATTTAAAGGTATTAGTTGAAAAAGTATTTAAGATTATAATATTGAATAGGCTGCAGAGCTTTTCTAGTGCTGAACATCTATGTTTGGTAATGCCAGGGCAGCTTTGTGGTATATTGTATCTATAATTATGGACATTTTGGATGTTTTCTGTACAGTAGAATTTGCAAATGTATATGCAGCCTTTTGGAAATAAATGTACAGTTGAAAGATCAACTTGTCTCACGTTATTTTGTATCATGCATGAAACTATTCATGAATTCATTTTTCCTTCGCCGAAGTCTCGTGGAGTGAATTATTATGTAAATGTAGAATTTAGGCTCTGATCTCGTCACTCCCCGAAAGGAAGAATCAAGCCCAGCACAGCAGGGATCAGGGAGCGACAATAATAACTTCCCCTCTCTAGGGTAATGTAGTGCCTGTGGATGCAGGGATGAAAGGATGGGTTATGATCGCAGGCTTCGCTTCATTTGTGTCTCTCATGTAACAACTGCATATGCAAACACTGTGCAGTTAATAAATAGAGCCATCATTTTGAATACGTAGTTCCAAAAATGAAAATGTGACCGTAATTGTCGGCTCCAGCAGGTGTCAGGGAAAGAATGAACATACCAGGAATTTGTGCTTGTAAAGGTTGAGCTTAGGGGCACAAACTAACAGATGTAAGGGGTGAATGAGCTTATTGAAGAGAACAATCAAATCATTTCTGGGCATGAATGTGGGGGTTGTTGTTGTTGTTGTTGTTTATGTTGTCTCTAACATTACCGTTTTGTCTACACTTTTATGAAACTTTTTAAATTGATAATTTCCTGGCTGCATGGTGGGTCGGTTGTCAGCACCATCGCCTCACAGCTAGAAAATACCCGGTTCACGTCCCTGCCCGGGATCTTTCTGTGTGGAGTTTGCATGTTCTCCCTGTGCAGTGTGGGTTTTCACCAGGTTCTCTAGCTTCCTCCCACAGTCCAAAAACATGCTGAGGTTAATGGATGATTCTAAATTGTCCGTAGGTGTGAATGTGAGTGTGCTTGGTTGTCTGTCTCTATATGTAGCCCTGTGATAGACTGGTGACCTGTCCAGGGTGTCCCCTGCCTTCACCCGAGTTGGCTGGGATAGACTCCAGCCCCCCCCCCACGACCCTACAGAGGATCAAGCGGTGTATAGATAATGGATGGATGTTAATTTCCTTCCACCCATTGCATAACAACATCAGCAACAACTGTAGCATCTGCTCTCAGACGACAGCCAGATTATCACATCAAGTTTATTTATATAACACGTTTAAAACAACCTGACTTGACCCAAGTGCTGTACATGTCATCAGTCAGGCAACTGCAAAAAGTACTGGCAAAAGCAAGGCAGGATTAAAACTAAAAAGAAAATATGATAGTATAAAATCCTAAGACACGGCAAAACAGGATTGCAACTTGCAAGATCAAGTTCTAAGATAAGATAAGATTATGTTGTATGAGTGTGAAGTCTGGGTGTATTAATAGAGCAGATATGGCACCGCCACTATAGGCTGTATATCTGGAGAGAAAAATCAGTGTACAGGAACGCAGGTTTAAGTGATTTAAACCTGCGTTCCTTCTCACAGCCAGCAGGGAGGTAGAAGTCTATGAGAAAATGACCTCACTTGATTTATATTAAAAAAATCATTTTATATCAAAACGTTACATGACTTTGAATAATTCTGAGCTTAACTGTATGTTCTTAAAAGAGCACGCCGCTGATTTAGCACTCCTCTGACTGTTGGTGGACGCTTTAAAAGGAACTTTCGTGTAGCAGAACCAAAGACATGTTATTGTATTTTAGCTTTTATTCCACACTCTTTGTTCATACTAAAACCTGGTGACTACATTACCCACAATACAACTTGACCACCTACAATTCCGCCAGAGATTTAAGTGCATTATGTTAATGGAAGCTAATCTAGCCTGGAGCTGCTAGCCTCAAGCACCCCCTGATGTATTTATTTATTTATTTTCATTTTCATACACGTAGTTTTCAGATCCAATCACCCCATTTTCCTCTGGAGCAATAAAAGACTACATACATTTTTCCCCCCACATATGCAGTAGTGCTCCCCAACTGTGTAAAATCTCTGGAGTTCCCCCTCAGTGCAGTTTAAAGATAAAGAACACCACAATGGACTTGCAGTGTGATACTTACATGAAGCTAAATACTTTTTCTTGACTTTAAAGTGTGACCTCTAGCAGTGACCGGGGCCTTCATAAACCTCAGTTACAGAAGGTAGCAGGCCTTTATTTGAAGCAGGCTTGTGTTAGAGGCAGCCCGTCATTTCTAATTCTTTCTGTCTGATAAGTATAAACGGTCATATTTCAGTACAAATTTATTGTGAAACATTTGCAGGCATGTCATAAGCAGCAACAGCCGGCCAGGATTAAAGTAAAGTCGATCAGAATGAATGAATCAAACACCACCTTTGTTTTTTTCCCCAGGCTGCATTTGTTTGTGTCAGCCACGCCCCAGGCACAGACCTTACATTACTGACTAGATTTTATTTGAAGTAATACAGTAGGGAAAATGGGCATATTTCAACGCTGGTTTGTTCATTACAACAATGTGTCTGCAGATTTTTACCCTCTCTGACGGTGGGGACTTTGTGTAAACACCAGTGGATGTGGAAACCTCAGTTATTTCCAATCACTGCCAAAAAAAAAAAAGAGGGGAAATTCAGGAAGAAAATTTACTGATCCACCTGTCTGTATGAGTAATGCATCAGGAATGTGGGACAATGTTCTTTTCCAGTTTGCAGGGTGTGTCTTAAGTTGCATAGTCACTGCGAGAAAGATTGCAAAAGTCCTGATACAATTATGTGCACCACATCCTGTGGATTAAAAGAAAGTGGCTGATGTGTGGGTGGCTCATAAACGAACACTCACAGAAGAATGAAAGGATTCAACTCTGTATCTCATGTTTTTATGGCACCACCATGGCATCCCTTAAAACAAATATGTGAGTCAGTCAGGGCTGACATACAGCAAGATGAATACAACTATTTGAGCACTGACTGATTATTCCTGATTGTAAGACATTGGTACAAATAGATGGGGGCAGTGGTGGTCTAGTGGTTTGTGAAGCGAATTTGGTGGGTCGCCGGTTCGAGTCCCCGGACTGGCAAGAGGTTGAGGTGGGAAAATTAGAGCGACCGCTTGTCCCAGTCACCGCCACTGTGGGCCCTTGAGCAAGACCCTTAACCCCTGACTGCTCCCCGGGCGCTGCACCACGGCAGCCCACTGCTACTTTGAATAGGATGGGTCAAATGCAGAGAAGGAATTTCCCC
>OMNN01065674.1:2852-12948 GCA_900302755.1 Chromis chromis
GAGGAACCAAAAACCCCCTAGGATAGGGAGTGGGGGAAAAAAACTCCAACAGAACCAGGCTCAGGGAGGGTGATCCTGAGCATCCCTAACTATAAGCTTTATCAAAGAGGAAAGTTTTAAGCCTAATCTTAAAAGCAGAGAGGGCGTCTGCCTCCTGAACCCAAACTGGGAGCTGATTCCACAACAGAGGAGCCTGACAACTGAAGGCTCTGCTTCCCATTCTACTTCTGGAAACTCTGGGAACCATAAGTAAACCTGCAGTCTGAGAGCGAAGAGCTCTGTTGGGATGATATGGTACAATAAGGTCTTTAAGATAAGATGGAGCTTGGTCATTAACCGTTTTATACTTTAAAAGCAGGATTTTAAATTATATCCTGGATTTTACCGGGAGCCAATGAAGAGAAGCTAATACAGGAGAATTATGATGTCTTTTACTTGTTCCTGTCAGAACTCTGGCTGCAGCATTTGTAGAAACTGAAAGTTTCTAAGAGAGTTATTGGGGCATCCTGATAACAAGGAATTACAGTATTCCAGCCTAGAAGTTACAAATGCATGGACTAGTATAGTTAACATTACGTAGATGAAAGAATGCCGTCCTACAGACCTGTTTTACATGAAAGTTGAAGGACATATCCAGATCAAAAATATATCCATGGTTTTTTATGATAGAACTGGAGGCTAAGGCAATGCCATCTAGAGTGACTATCTGGTTAGAGTGTTTCTGAGGTGTTTAGGGCCAAATACAATAACCTTTTCTGAATTTAAAGAAAGAAAGTTACAGGTCATCCAGGCATTTATGTCCTTCAGACATGCCTGGAGTGTATGCAGTGCTTCCTAATTATTTTTCCTAGGGGAAGCATGGACAAAGTAAATAATATTGGTCCCCGTGGAACTCCACAATTGACTCTAGTGAGGGTGGATGAATCGTCATTAACATGAACAAACTGGAATCTGTCTGATAAATATGATTTAAACCAATTTAGTGCTATTCCTTTAATTCCAATAGCATGTTCCAGTCGTGATCAACTGTATTGAATGCAGCACTGAGATCCAGCAGAACAAGTATAGAAACTAGTCCACTGTCTGAGGCTACTAGAAGATCATTGGTGACCTTCACCAGTGCTGTCTCTGTACTATGACGGATTATAAATCCTGACTGAAACTCTTCAGACAAACCATTTCTATGCAGATAATCACATAATTGGCTTGCAACAACTTTTTCTAGAACTTTAGAAATAAAAGGAAGGTTTCGATATGGGCCTATAGTTGACTAAAACATCCGTATCTAGAGTAGGCTTTTTGAGAAGTGGCTTTATTATAGCAACTTTAAAAGCCTGTGGTACATAGCCTGTTAGTAGAGAGAAGTTAATGATATTTAAAACTGAAGTGTTAATTAAAGGAAATATTTCCTTGAACAATCTAGTGGGGATGAGGTCTAACAAACATGTTGCTGGTTTAGAGGAATTTACCATTGATGTTGCTGGTTTAGAGGAATTTACCATTGATGTTGCTGGTTTAGAGGGATTTACTATTACATGAACTCTGGTAGATTTACAGCAGAGAAGCAGTCCATGTATAAATCTGGTTCTATGAATTCCTCCAGAGCTGATGCACCTAAAGACATGTTCATGGCTTTTTGCCTAAAATTGTTCAAGTCCAGGCTGAAAATGGTTTTGTTTAGCTGTGCATGTGACAACTGAAGGTGTCCTATCTGCACTGTTGTTTTTTACTTTATTCTAATTGATTATTATTCATGTTTTATTGATTATATTTGAATTGTAATTGTGTGTTTTAACCTTTTCTTATGTCCACCTCCTCTCATTGCACTGATACAAGCTGCTAGCCTCGTGGACATCTCACCAGCTGAGTCCAAATAAATCATTTTAAAGATGGAGTCCTTGTCTACCGGTGTAGACATCTGCACCAACACTGCACCTGAAGTAGTGGTTGACGTCTTTACCCAGAGCCTTCACCCTCTGCAGGCTGGTTCCCAGAGGCAGTTTCACAGTGACATCTCTGCTTCCGCAGCATACCACCAGCGGTGCCAGATGCAGCAACGTCGCTGGATCCGCACCGGCAACCATAGCCGTCATGTTCTCCCGCAGCAGGTGGTCGAAGTAAGGCAGCTTCAACTGGTGGAATCACATTCCATTTGAAACCTGTGATGCCATGTGGCAGCTGATGTAAGGCCGCTTCAGCAGCAGCCACGGCCCGGCGGTCCGAACAGATTATTTTATTTTTATTTTCTCCTCTCAAGGGATCATAGATGACCGAGCCCAGCAGGGTCCTCACAGCATATGGTCAATCCCACTGGCTGTTGATCAGCTGCCATGGTTCCAATACCTTGGAAGCATTTGTCCCAATAAATAGGTCAATGCCAGTGTCTATTTCATGAATTTTGATATTCTTCAGGTAAGGCCATTGAGTCAGATCTTTTTGACTGGGAATGTTGTGCTGAGAAACAGGCATGGCTTTATGTGTGAACACATCAGACAGTTGAATGAAATCATCCTTGTCCAGACCAGATATTTCCAAACCTGAGATAAGATAACTGGTCACAGGCTTCACTTGGTTCATGATACGCAAAAGAATACTGGTCCTTCGTCCTGTAATGTTGAGCCTTCTCATCAAGTTTTCTGTGCAAAAGACATGAACTTCCATGATCCAAGAATGCATATGTTTTCAACACTGTCTCCCCCTTGTGGCTCTTTACTGGAACTGGTACAATGGAGAAGATGCAGTTTTCATCACTGGCCTCAATATGCCCACATGTATGAGATGCATTGCTCCCAGCTGGTTTCTCATTTTGTTCTGTATGTTCTGATTCCTTTCTTTGTCCTTCTGTTCAATGTGAAGTATTTCAGGATGATTCTGGTTGCACACATCACAGGTCAAACGACTCTTGCAGTCTTTGCTCATGTGTCTGTAGCATGTATGCTAACTATTAAATTATAAAAGTACTGTATGAGTACTACCAGATAGCAAACGATTATTATTTGGGCTAGGCTCAGAAGGCTAGGTTTGACTCTGGGAGTGGAGAGAAAAACACTGAACGCAGATTAGGTTTTAGTGATATATATTATAATTGTGAACAACAACATTAGACAATACAAAAATAAGAATGTGAATGGCCATTCGTCAAATAACAGTCTGTACAATTCAATTTGTCATGTAGACATTGAAGGGTAATTGCGGCTCACAGGGCGTGGTCCACAAAAATGCCCAAAAAGAGAGTTCAAGGCTTCCCTGTATGGCAAGCGCAACCACAGCTCAACGGCCTCACGACTGAGTGTCCAGTGGGGGGAAAAGTCCATGTGTGTGTGAGTGAGTGGGGTGAGTTGTGGGCCGTTGGCAAGTTGCGAGGGGGACAAAACCAAGAAGAGGAAAGAGGTTGGCTGCACAAAGGAGCCTCCTACCAGCCCGGCCTGAGCAGAGGAGGTTCAGTTGGTTCGGGTTCTGGCACAATCTTTGGGCTTCGTGCCAAGGTTAGGCTCTAGCTCGCCATCGACCTGGCCTGTATTGAAAACAGGTCCAATTAACATCAGTTGTGCACACACATTATCAAAAGCTGTTCAGAAATACTAAAGCTCATAATACAAGCTGAATTATAATTAGCAGTATTTCCTTTCAATGCTTCATATTGTACGATATAATAAATTAATCAGAATAATTAACATAATATTGGCCATATTAATTATAAATCAATACAATTCCTCCCAGTATTAGGTATCCAGCATCCACAGAATAAAGTGCATAGCAGCCCACTGATTAACTGGACTGCGCTAAAGTGCATAGGATGCTAAGCACCAATAACCGAGATCAAATCACATTAATCAGTGTCAAAAACAGAATACACAGTCATAAAACCAAATGGCAGTGCTAACGATTCATTCAGTAGATCATACTCGTAGAAACAGGCATAAAAGACGTTTTTAGCTGCACCAAACAATCAATCGGTAGCAGTAGCGACGCTAAGCTAACCCATTCAATGCATGACAATAGCGCGACTCACCAATTCCGCCGTTCAGTCACGGCTCGGTTTCAGATGCTCGGCGGCGGTAGTCGGCTCCTACGGTACAATATTTGTGGCGTTCAGTTTCGGGATGTTTTAGTTAATATTAAGCGAACAAAGACGATGCGTACCTGCAGCAAACAATTCCAGCGTGTGTCCCTCTCGCTCCTACCTGCTGCCAGCCGCAGCTGGGTTTATATCAGTGATTAGGAACGCGCGTCAGTCACCTGACGGCGTGACGGCGCGACTTGACGTACGACGCAATCACACACTGCATTATAAGGGACAAGGGGCATAATAAATAAGTGAATGCGGGTTTTCCACCTGGGTTACGGTCTACATTCTGGTGCAGCCACTGTTACTTGGGCAACTTCCAGATCGGTGCAGGTCGAGGCATCTTCTGTTCCAGAGATTCTCTGAATGTGCCAGCTATATCAACTGCCGATTGTTTGGAGGTTGAGGTAGGGGTAGAGGTGATTTGGATCTCAGCCAGCGGCACTTCTTCTGTCATCAAGATTTATTCCAGCGGAATTTATTGCTCTCTGTACATGAAGCTGATTTAAAATGACTGTTAATAACCAAGTAATCTTTAATTAAATAGTGTAGGAGACATTTTAATAAACAGGGCATGACTAAGGGACTATTCAGGAAAAATGTAAGAGGTGGTCTAGGCAACGTGGACCTGACAGACCACCAGCCTTACCTACAGTACCACCTATGATGCTATGCTTGAGTGTGGGTGCCCGAAATACAGACATGGGCTCAATTTGAAGCTTTATAATCAGTGACTAAAAGCCTGAAGGATTTGACTGGTGCGCTTACGGGACGACCTACCACACCAAAGGCGAAATCAGAGCAGGAAAAAAAAAAATCCTTGAAATCCAATCCCTCAAGGAGTGAAGAGGTTCAGTAACCAAGTTGGGTCTGTGGTGTACCATTTGGTTGGAGAAACTTGGGAGATCGGAGTGGATGCATTACTAGTCCTCACCAATTCAAGCCTAAAAGTCAGCAGCACAGCCTTCAGGAAAGTACTATGATAAGCGCTATGTGATGACATATGTTGTAAATATGCGCTATATAAATAAAACTGAATTGAACCATTTCACAGAGCAAGGAGTAATGGCACGGGGCGGGTCAGAGGCTCAAAACACGGCAGACAAAACTGTTAACAAACAAGTGAACTTTATTTACAGTAATAAATATATAAAACACAAACAATACTAACAGAACAATAAGGGTAGGTATGCAGGCTACCGCTCCAGAGTAAGCCAACTGTCGATGGGAAGGTGAATTGCAAGAAACTAACTACCAGTAGACAGAATTAATCTTACGAGCAAAATATAATTTCAACGGAGGTGAAGTGGCTAACCAGGACTTGGTAACACAAAGCTAAGAGAGCAGGGTGATGACAGATAAGCACACAAACGCTTAAGGCGCAACGAGAACTACGCAGAACAGGCTAATTACAAACAATTATAAACAAAACCGAAAGTACACTAAGCACCACTACTGCTGAGCCTACGAGAGAGCGAGGTAACTTAGCTGACAGCCGGGGCAACACAGTGCGAGTGCAGGGCAGGCGGAGGAGGTGCATGGCGTGGCAGAGATTGCGTCTGGGCAGGTGTGTGGCATGGCAGGTATGGTGTCCAGGAACAGTACATAGTAGAGAGGGCTTGTTGCGGTGATCCAGGCAGAACAAGGTGGATGAATGGTCTTAAGCAAAGGCTCCAGGACAAGAGACAGGGCTCACCAACAGGATCCAGGCAGAGATGGTTGCAGACTGGAAAGGAACAGAGCAGGGTTCAGTACATGGCATCAAACAGCGAGATTAGACAAGAGACCTGAGTTGACTGACTGTGTGTGAATCAACGGTCCGTCGTTGTGTAGTCGTCAGAGCCCGGCTTATATGGGGAGACTGATGAGTATCAGGAGATGACCACACCCGCCGCAGGTGTGCACACTCATGTGATTATCCAATAGCCTGCACCTGCCCGATTGCCACAGCGAACCTCACTCACGCCCACCTGAGAGCAAGTGAAAGAGAAAGAGGGAGAGAAAACAGGGACCGGTTGCCACTACACGGAGCTGGACATGGTGGGCGTGACAAGTAAATATTAGGAAGAGCTGGCAGAGTGGAGGGCAAACCACCAAGGAAATCATACTGGTGCAAAGCCCGTGGTGGTGACCAGTGGTGGACATACCCCTTACTTTGCTATAATATACAGTGCTGCGAAAAAGTTATTCTTATTTTTTTGCATATTTTTCCCACTTTAATGTTTAAGAACATCAAACAAATTTAAATATTAGACAAAGATAACCAAAGTAAACACAAAATGCAGAATTTAAATGATGATTTAATGTTTTAAGGGAAAAAAGCTATCCGAACCTATCTGGCCCTATGTGAAAAAGTAATTGCTGTTAAATGCTTGTTAAATCATGAATTAAATGTGGCTAATCACATTTTTTGAAAAGCTGAGTTCAATTTCACTGACCACATCCTAGCCTGAAGGCCTCTCAAAAAGCTGCAACAAAATGCGACGATCTGAAGAAATTCAAGAACAGATGAAGTAACTGACATCCATCAGTCGGGAAAGAGATACAAAGCATTTTCTCAAGCTTTAGGACTCCAGCGAAACATGTGAGAGCCATTATCTACAAACAGAGAAAACATGGAACAGTGGTGAACCTTCCCAGGAGTGGCCGGCCTACCAAAATTACCCCAAGAGCACAGCGACGACTCATCCAGGAGGTCACAAAAGAACCCAGGACAACATCTAAACAACTGCAGGCCTCCCTTGTCTCAGTTAAGGTCAGTGTTCATGTCTCAACAATGAGGAAGAGACTGGGCAAAAATGGCATCCATGGCAGAGTTCCAAGGCGAAAACCACAGCTGACCAAAAAGAACATAAAGGCTCGTCTTACTTTTTGCAAACAAACATCTGAATGATCCCCAAGACTTTTGCTGAACTGCGTTCATTGAACTCGTTCATATTTTCGGTGAACGCTGAGCTGAACGGATCAGTTTTTAAATAATGAGCATGAACGGCGTGGTCACTCTCGCGAAAATGAGCGGCACGCACCATTCACGTTCACGTTCATTTGAAAACTGTCGCGAGAGAAGCGGTTTTCAGGTTTTACGACAGTTTATGGCAAACACTGATGACAGTCCAGCATGGCTAGTGCCGCAGCCAGTTTAGCAGAAGACCTAGCGGAGTTTCATGAACTAACAAAGGAAGACACAGACAGCAGGAACCTCACATTTTTATGCAAACTGCACCCGAGCTATCTTGGGAAATATCTGTGACTGAAAGGTGAATGCAAGAAGTCCTGCATAATTTGGCTCATGTTGGCTAAATAAAGGTTTCACTGCACATACAGTATACCTTGACTGCACCTTGTATTTTCCACTTTCTACAGATTATCATGACCACACATTATTTAAGGATTAAATTATATTCTCTATCTCAGCATTATTTGCTCTCTTGGGTTTATTAATTATCTCTTGTATGTGATTCTTTATGATAATTTGATTAGTTTTGCAGTAACAGTGATTTACAGCTGGTGATGAATGGTTAAGGAGAGGTTCTATTGAGTAACATAATGTCTTATCTATTTAAAAAATGTAACAAACGAACGTGAACTAATTCATTTTTAGGACTGTGAACTTGGGTCAACTTTTTTAAAAGTGAACTATGAACGTGAACTAGTTCATTTTCATATGTGTGAACTGAACTTTGAGCTAGTTCTTTTCAAGCATGAACAGGCACAACACTGAGCAGGGTTGATGACTACCTGCCGTTGATCAATGAACTGGGTGTATTGAAGTGTAAAGTGTTTGAAGCACTTCACGGTACACTAAAGACTGTCTGATTCAAGCGTTTATCATCCACGTCACTTGCAATAGTATGTGAATAGGGGGGCACCATACAAAATCTTGCCTAGGGCGTCACATTGAACAAGGCCGGCTCTGGTGGTAAAACTTGCTGAAGGGTAGCTGATGATCTGCTCCTTACTCTAGAAGAGGGTGCTGTGTAAAAAATACCCCATAAGACCATAGCTGACCCTTCACATCCCAACCATAGACTCTAAGTTCTTCTCTCATTTCAGAGATATTACAACAGTGCACTTACACATGATTTAGGCATTTACAGTGCCTTCTGTCTCTTTACGTAACCCCAGACTGAATCCATGATGATGAGATCAGGGCCCTGTGGGCAGGGGTGGACTGGGGGAAAAAATCAGCCCTGGCAATTTTGGCCCAGACCAGCCCACAACATTATCGCTTGACTGAATCAAGCACTGATTTTTTTTTTTTTTTATATCAAAACTATTTCTATTAACTCTTAAAATGAAAAAGCTCACACTGATTAAAATGTGAAGCAATGCCCAATTAATATTACTACAAAACATTGCTATTCCGTATAGCTGTTTAGCTCACTGAGTGAGGACGATACCATACAACTTTTGTATTTTAGCAGTGGTCATGAGTTGAGTCCAGCTCAAGACTTTTTGCTGCATGTCACTCTTCTCTCTGTCTACCCCTGATTATCTTGGTGCATGTGGAGGCCCTCTGCTTCCAGTGCTTTCATTTTTTTCATTCGTTATTTCAGCACCACCGGGACGTTTATTCGGTGGTTGTTTTTCCATGTTGTTGTCAGACACCTCCCCTAACTTCGGCTCTTTTGCCGTGACTCTGTTAGCCCCGCCCATCCAGCAAGTGGGTGATTGACAGGCCCAGACAGACAGTTAACCAATGGGATGTGTCGATGGGCTGTGCCGAATGGCCAGTCAGCCACACAACTAGACAACTGGCCGGCCAATTATGTATGGAAAAAAACCCCAAAAAGCCTGTTCACCGGCCCCCACTAGGCACCGGCCCACCAGGACAGTGCCCGGTATGCCAGATGGCCAGTCCACCCCTGCCTGTGGGGGCCAGACCGCCTGCTGCAGGACTCCTTGCTCTACTTGACACTGAAACTAGTTCTTCATGACTCTTGATCTTTGAGCTCATTGTCATGTTGCTTTAGGCATTTGTGATCAGACCTCATGGTCTTATGTGATGATGGTAGGTTTAAAGTATAGAGTGCCTCCAGTTTTTGAACTGTTTCATGTGCATAAATTGGTGAGAGGAAATAACTAAATAAATAATGTTGCTTGTATTTCGTATTATTGGCATATCCAAATGAAATGAAAGGACAAAGTAAACCAACATTTAAATTGGCACTATCAGCTGAGCTTCTTAGTGCACAGTTCTTTTACTAAATATGAAAAATTATATAAGTGGACCATTAAAGGAAATACAGACTGGGAAGAAAATTGAGAGGGTGTGAAAGACAGACCCAAAAATACTGAAGTCATGAGACTCTAAAACTCCCTTGTTAACTCAGACCAAACCAACAACCTGATGTCCAACGTCCTCCTCATACTTGGTTTGAGTAAAAGACTGATATATTAGCTGCTAGCTGTTTCCTATCCACTCAGCAGGACTTTGGGGGCGAACTCTTGCAAGCCTCAAAACCACATGTCTTAGGTTTTGTTTGCTTTGGCATAAGACGACAGATGGGAGTTTATAACGAGTATAAATTCACAAACACAATGTATAATTGTGTATCGGATAACTTTGTAGGCAGAATGTTTAGGTCTGTCTTGTTCTATTGTACATCCAGTAAACATATTGTTATCAGACAACTCTGATCATTAACTGCCCTTGTTAATCAACAGTAAGTAACAATAGTGTAATTTAAACAAACTCCCCCTGAATAAATTATCCTTCTCGTGGGCAAACATGAAGCTGGACAGAGTAATTGAAAAGTGAGAGGACTGGAAATTGGCACAGAATAAAAGAAAGAAAGAAAGTAGGGAAAGACTGAAAAGTGTGAAGGCAAGACAAGTAAATCAGGAGAAAGGGAAAGCAAAGCAGATTGAAACAAATGGAGCAGAATGCGAGCTGGGAGTCTCCAACTCTCCCATGTCTCCGTTTCACCCATACACCTGGTAGCAATTGAAAAGTAACCTTATTACCTACAATAACTCTCTCCCTTTCTCTCTCTCATACATACACACACACACAATCACACAACTAGA
>OMNN01065677.1:0-13939 GCA_900302755.1 Chromis chromis
ACAATACACAGACATTTCAGTGCATTCACAAATCAACTGTGAAGTTCTGAATGTTGCACGATTTTAATTATTTGTGAGAGGAAACAGATAAGCAGCGCCAGTATTTTTTTTAAACCAAATTTTATTCATTAATCTGCAAAATTCAACACAATATAACACAATGCACAGATTATATTGTTACAGATTCATGTTTTTCCTTTCTCCCCCAACAATTGCCCCTCCCTCTCCCTCCCGACAATCATTCACTCCCTCCCCATAGAAACATGAAAATAAAGTAGATAATGTGAAATGATGAACATATACATACATGCATGCATATGTACACATACACATACCCACACACACACACATGCACACTTAAACAATAATAATAACAATAGAAAAATTATAAGTAAATAAAATAAAATAAAAATAAAAACACACAGATAGGAAGGAAAAGCGAGCATACCTCCAGGCCACTACCACCACCGCCACCATGCTCCATTCAGTCACCCAGCATGTAATTCTGAACCTGTCTAGGTCTACTGGTTATGTTTCCAGGACCCTAGTCTAATGAAAGGGATTGGAATGTTCTGAAATGAGAGATGAGAGGTTGCCAGTGTGTGTAAAACTTTTCAGATGAGCCACGGACAGCAAATTAAATTTTTTCTAACTTCAGATATGACATTAGGTCCCGCAGCCAAGAGAAGTTTGAGGGGGGGTGATCGGTTTTTCCATAGAAGGAGAATACAACGACGAGCAGTTAAGGAGGAAAAAGAAATTATGTTACGCTGTTTAGCAGTCACTTTAGTAGCCTCCTCGGGGATGCCAAAGATGGCTATCTGAGGTCATCAGCAGTATTTTATATGGAATGGATCCGGTGACATTCATCTGTTCTCATCTGACTGTTTGACATTCGGTGCAATCAATTTTTAATTTTTTTTTATTGACTAGTAAGTATAAACAATGAACAGGTAAGGACAAACAGCACATATAAATGATATACAAAGAGTAGGGTTATTTAGAAAACAAGAAAATAGAAAAGACAGACATACAGACATAAATAAGTACATAATAAGTACATGAATATATTTAAGATGAGGTATCAGGGAAAATAGTTTTGTAATAATCCAGAATCTTGTTTTTTTATTATTATTATTAACTAATGCAAGTGATTTCAACAGAGAATTTAATTCCATAAGAAAGGGAGCAATCTTTGGAGGTGCTTTGAGAAACTTCTGTTTGTGAATAAAACATTTGGCATTTAGAATAATGAAGTTGACCAAATATTCAAGACTGTAGTGATCTGGATTATCAAATTAACAAGCAATATCTTTAAGATTAAAAGAGTAAACAATGCGAATGGGTTCAAAAAGGTGGGATTCCAGATCTCTCCATAATTTTTGGGATATTTCACAACTGAAAAAAAGATGAGAAATTGTTTCTGTGTCTTGTCCACAAAATGAACAAGAAGCATCAATGTCTGCGAATTTAGCAATAAAACAGTTAGCTGGGTATATTTTATCTTACATAATACTTTTCCTGCTAAATTCGCAGACATTGATGCTTATTTAGTAGCCTCCTCGGGGATGCCAAAGATGGCTATCTGAGGTCAGCAGCAGTATTTTATGTGGAATGGATCCGGTGACATTCATCTGTTCTCATCTGACTGTTTGACATTCTGTGCAATCAAAAAAGTAACATTTCAAGTGGTCACTTGACGTCGGGCTCTGGCGAAAGTGACAGACGGGGACAGCCAGCTAATCAACGACCAATCCTTTCACTGACGCTGCGACCACCTCCCACGTCGACCAATCAGCGTTTAGCAGAAGGCGGGGCTATGACCAGAGGGTAGCAACAGTTGCCCCGGTGAAGGCTAGGCGCCATAGTCACGGTAGTCCTGGCGACAAGAACCAAGCAACGGGAGTCAACAACAACAACCTAAATCTAAGGGTAAAAAACTTTAACGACTAAAAAGGACAAAACTGGAATAACGAAGGTGAAGAAGTACAAATGTGTCAGAATGCTCGTGTGATTTTCTGTAACTACAACATGCGCGTGGCTGTTCGTACTGTCGGGAGCGTTAACGTGGAACAGCGCGAGCGTGTCGGTGATGAAAGTGGTTAACGCAGACCGTTGTTATGGCGATGTCAGATCTTTGATAAGAGCACAAGATGGCGGGTGTGTTGTAGCGCCAACCGTACTTTTTTAAAGCTCGCTTGTCACAATGTTTCAGGTTGTTTCTTGCAGTTTCGACGAGCACAAAACTACGACGAGGCGTGATTGGTGGCGTAGATTGATTGACTATCCGACATGAGGACCTAGCGGCTGGCTAGCTCGCTGTAACGTCACACAACTCGACGTGAGCTGCTAGCAGGGGAAGCTATCACTTTCCCCGTTCGAAACTCACTTTTCAAGCAAGCTAGTCGAACACATTTCATACAGTAACGCACACGAAACTCGCCCAACTAACGCGTTTATGAGTCTTAAAGGCTGAGACATGAGTGCAGCACGTTTCATGATCTTTTTGTGACTTTGAAAAAGTTTTTGGTCTGACATTGAATCCGGCAAGTCACTCCCGTGAGCACGGTGTGCCGGATGATCATCTGCTTGTGTTGGTTTACACAGGAGTGGCTTATCGTCCAGTAGGTTGGCCTTAAGTCCTGACAGACAGTGGTTCCAATGATTACAGTTTATTTCCAGATTGTGCAGTCTGGGCCTGTCCACGATCGCATGTTGTCTTATTATTAGTCAGAGTTTTATTTGCTTTAACTCACTTGAAATGTGACGGTCACGGTTTTGTAAATCGTTAGCCTCATAGCATAATTGCCTAAGTCATATTTTGGCCAAATTGTGATATCTTCCTAACTCTACTCTCCTAACACTGATGATTGACCGTGCATTATTGCCTATGTTCTCAGAATGCTTGTTACATTTCAAAATCCCTATCTGCCAAAGTCATCTCTTTGACTTAGGCAGGTTTGGCCCTACACAAAGATGGCTTTTCTGAAAACCTTAAAATATGACTTAGGCAATTAAAGCTAACCCTAACCCTTAAAAAAGGCTGTGAGGCCAACGAAATGTAATGAATTGCACCATTTATTATGTTTAAGAGCACACTTTGTTTCATACAGAGCCAAACAGGAAAGACTCTAGCCTACTGCTTAGTCTCAGACAAAAGCCTTACTTCCTCCTCTGGTTTATGTTCCAGACACACACACATACACATACACGCACACACACACTTGAGGACACACTTTAGATCTGTGTAACCACAAACACAGATAGATGAGATAATACGTCAACAAAGTGTGTTTCTTTGTATGTTCGTGACACTTTCATTAATGCATGTCGTCTCTTTTTTTATCCACAGAACTAGTGCCTCAAATCACTGGTTGCCATGGCAACTTCTGGATACTCGGAGGACCTTCAGCCTCAGCAGGCCAACACAGTAACCATAGCAACACCTGCTGCCACCACACCCTCGTCCGCGAAGCCTGCACACTTCCTGTCCGAGATCCCACCGACCTCTGGAACCATCTCGTCCTCTAACCAATCAGCCACCGCCTCTAAAACAGGACAGGATGCACTTTGTTCTCAGGCGCCGCCCACCCAGGCCCAGAGCCACAAGGCAGTGGTTCTGACGACACCCACGCAGCACTACGTAACCCCTGATATACAGCACTCTGCAGTCCAGAAGAGCAATGGTCAGAGCAGCTCGCCTCAGTACATCATAGTGACTGTTACAGGTGAGAGGCTGAGGAATGACTGACACATACCTGCATAACTCGTACTGTGCACACACATGCATATTACATGCTTTCTAACTTGCATATGCTGCAGGAGAACATGACATGGCATGTAGTCTGAGCAAGCTTCAATTTGTCCTGCAAGTCTGTTCTCATCCTGTCAGCTGGATCCTGGCAATTTGTCCAGTACATAGTGAGCAACTGTAGTTACTAAGAAGTGCAGAGAAGACTTGTGTGTAAATGTTTGTCTAGATTTCCTAAAAATAGCCACAAATGCTTGCCATTAGTTTCGGGGTCCAGCTTTTTTATATTTTTGACCAGCTGTTATATAAAAAAAGGGCGTATCACATAGTGCTAAAACAAATAATTGACTGTCTGAGAATGAATCTGCAGTTAAATCTAGGCAGTGGGTTAGTGTGGGTTAGGCCTCCACCTTCAGCACCCTCTATACTTTCTACCCCCTACCCAAACTAGGGTCTGCATCCCATCCCTACTTTCATCTTTAACTCTGCCTCTTCTACTTCTACCCCCTACCTGAACCAGGGTTTGTATCCCCACCCTGCTTTTATTGGTGCAGTTGGTGAGAGGCTGGAGTAGGTGATAATCTCCTTGTGTGTGGTGAGTTTGTTAGTAGTATTGAAGTATTTTAGCAGTTAGCGATTAGCATTAGCATCTAACATTTGCACTAGCTAAATGGTAGCATCGGCACTGGTCACTACCTGGAGCATCTCCTAAACGGGCCTGGGTCAGTTGAACGTGGCAGTGCTGGTTGGATTGTGTAGGAGCAGGGTGAACTGGCACTAGGGGGGGTGACTCTGGGACGCCAGAGTTCACCGCCTAGCCTCCTGGAGGTGTCGTGGAAATAAGTAGGCGAAACACCGTTGAAGGGAGGTTTCCACCTGATGACCCCAGAGGCGTGTTAGGAATCACTGCTCACTGGTATGTATAGTGACAGATTAGGGATCTTAGGTCCTTCACTGAGTATGAATCCTTTCTTTTTGAGCACAAATGTCTTGTGTTTAAATTAACTGCAACTTTATAAATAGAGTAACTGAGTCTTTTCTCAAGGAAGATTCTTCATATTTGCTGGTTTAAGGCTGTGAAATATGAAGATCTTTGCTTCCTGATTAATATCATTGCAAATTGAATATCTTTGGCATCATGTTGGGTTCTGGGAATCCTAAATGGGCATTTTAATTATATTCATTACAAGCTTGGGTTCCAAAAGCCATTTCCCTGTTTCCCTGGGGATTCGTTCAGCTCAGATGCTAACAATTAAAAAGAATCCCTCCTGGTTATTTTTGGCAAAAGTGAATACTTCCTGCTGCTCATCCTATTTTCTAGTTTGTAGAAACTTGTAGTAGTTAGAGAAAATTAAATGCATTAGGCTAGCTTGATTATTGTTCATTTTGACTAATTTAGTACCTACCACTATAAACTGTGGCATTTCCTCATCACTGATCTAAACTGAAATTTTGGTTTGTCATCATTTTGAACTTTAATTACTTGTAAATGATGAAAGCTCCTTGATGATTTAATAAAATGTTATCAAACCCAAACCCTATTAATTACATTTTTTAGAATCAACAATGAATCCATCACCGCAAATTAATAATCAAACTATCGTCGGTTAATTGTAATATTTATAAATTAATGAAAAAATATGTTTAGTACTTGAATGTGCCAAACCTTGGATTTATCAACATTTGAACAGCAGGACTTCTTTTTTTTTCTTTCTTTCTTTCTTTTTTTTTTGGCCTTTTACGCCTTTATTAGATAGGACAGTGGATAGAGTCGGAAACGGGATGGAGTGGGGAAGGACATGCGGTAAATGGCCGAGGTCGGAACCGAACCCGGCACAGCTGCTACATCTCTGCACATGGGTCACGTGACATAACCATTAGGGTATCGGGGTACCCAACAGCAGGACTTCTAAGAAGTAATGTCTTTGTATTTGTGAGGCTCATCATCAATAGCTATTAATATTATCAATAACAAAAACATACTTCAGCGATATCCAGAGACATTTTAGGAATTACTCGACTGCATTTAATATTAATGATGATGGCATTTAGTTAGTTGGTGCTGATTGGTCATGTTCCTCACATCCCAGGTTATAATGGCGTGCTGCCTTTCTTTGGAATAGTCCCAGTTCAAATGGTGAAGATAAAGACCAGCAGAGATCTTAACCCCATTCAGGATCATCACAGTAATGCAGTTGGCTTGGCCGGCTGGTTGGTTTGGTGCATAAATCATGTGGACAAACCAAGTTGATGAACTTGGTTGCTAAGCTGCAAGTCCCAAATGTGGGAGCATGAATGGTTGATGGAGTCTGACTTCACTCTCCCTGCTCTTACTGTTATAGAGAGATGGTGGTGTAATTATGTTTTTAAATCATATTACATCAACATGGCTTTTACAATCCTTATAGTCGCACAGAAAATTAAACAAACCAGAATCTATGGTAGCTAATGTAATGTGTGCTTACAAGGCCGTGAACCTTTTCCAGGTATGAATTAATATTAATTTAACCAAATGTTCAGACATACATGAATGAGTTAGTAATTTAAATATGGTGCTACTTAGAGAGAATCGACCCTCAACACTGGTGTCTATCTATATGTGTATTTTAGGGCTGTCTATTCGTAGATGTTTTTGCCTGCTGGTATCAGGTAACACTGCACTCTCACCCAGAGGGAGAGACTCACAGTTCAGGGGCTTGTCTCCTCGTCATAGAGCAAGTGCCCTAAATAACTGAGCTTATTAACGTTTGGCATTCTTCCGTACATTATCTACAGCATGGACTGCATTTAAAAAACAAATTAATTTTACATGCTTTTAAATGAACAATCCTGCTTCATTAAATGGGATACACTTTAGCTTTTGTTCATTTCTGTTTTACATTTTTATTAGCAGGCTAGAACGGTAAATGTTCAGACTTATATTGAAGCCATAATTCACTATAATGCGTTGTACTATAACAGTCCTGGCTCAGAATAGGCCTTTGGGGGTGACTATGCATGATTGGTTTGTGTACAGTAAATGCAATGAGTCTGTGTTGTCATATTAGATGTCACTGTATGCATCTTCCAGTTATTTCTGGCCATCTGATTATCCATGTGTATTATTTTGAGTCATGAAATCCAAATTAACAAGACTGTAAAATAGTTTTATCTTAATTTCGCGTCAGTGATTTTCCTTTGCCGCTGGTTAAAATCTCTTTGGGAGATGCCAAAAATTCTTTTCTGCAGGAAAAACCCTGCATACACAAGGTTTAAATACTGAACTAGAAAAGCACTCGGACCTCCGCCACGCAGCTGTTACCTTCTCAGCTCCGTGCCGTATACTGCAGTAAACGACACTACTGTGTTAGCTTGTTTTGTGCTGGTAACAAGCCGTCTGGGCCACTATCAAAACAGGCAGCATGGGAGGCAGTAAACCTTGGAACTGGATCCGTTTATTTGTCACAGACACGGTGAAAAAGTACAGCACGAGTGCCGGGCGGGACATACACACAACGCACTTCTCTTCATCGAACTACTACATTACCCATAATCCACTGTGCTTGAAGGAGCAGGCTCAGTCTGGTAACAGCTCATTTCCACCCATATTGTGATTCCACAAGTGGAATTTTTTCTCATTTTTGGTAATCCAGAACATCACCAAAATTTAATCATCTGTTCTTTGTCCCATTATTAACATTTCCTGAAAATTTCATTAAAATCCATTTCAAGTTATCTTGCTAACAAACAAACAAACAAACAAACGCCGGCAAAAAATAACCTCCGCGTCCTTGGCAGAGGTAAAGATGTTAAAATAAAACATCCTGTATGTCCAGTGTTACCAACACATGTTTGATAGTTTTCTGGGATATAGACTTAATTAATGTGTAGTTTTAGCACTACCTAAGACACCACATGAAGAAATGTATTTTAAAAACATTTTCCTGTCTTATCAGCAGCATATGGTTGGCAGTTATGTGTGCCAGTTCTCAAGTGGGGTGTATTATAGTGAGTCATAGCTTCAATTATCAGGATTGCATGAACCTGGTTAAACTAATCAGATTAAAGAACCAGAATGTCTCGCGCTGATAAGCATCACATTCATTGTTGAGTTCGGTCAGATGTCTCAGAAGCTTTTTATTCTCCTGATCCAGAAATTTGATGACCTTTTGGTATAAAAGCAGCCACCAAACAGAAATGACTAGGTAGATATTTAACCAGCTGCCAGCCCAATGGAAAATGCCTGTTAGCCTCTACTAATAAGTAATTTATTAAATATGCATTGCTCTAGAATAGTCTTATGGGACGAATTTAAGTTGCTTGAATAAAAAATTATTAACTTTAATGATCAGAGCTAAAATTTACAAACCTCTGAGGAGAGACAGAGCAGTTATCACAATGCAAAATTAAATCAAGTGGTGGGTTGTGCAGCGATGTTTTGTCTCTGCTATGGCTTTACTTAAGTGTAACTACAGATATATTTACAGTGGTCAGCCTAAGTTGAAGTAAATGCAGCATAGTGGGAGCAGGACACGCAGTTGAAGTCCAGTGTTTTCTCACCTGAAGGTTACAAAAAGGTGAATATTACCCTCTCCTCCACCCACCCTCCATCTTTTATTTTCTTCCCTCATGTATCTCTTGTTTCCCTGCTCTCATCCGATCTGCATGTTTACAAGATGGTGGGATTTCTCTCTCCATCTGGGGAGATTAGCTGTCCAAGGCTGTCCTTCTGCATGGAAGATATAAGGACAGAAAGGAGAGTTGGACAGACACTCTCTTCTTCCGCATCCACGCTATCAGTCTTTCCCCAGTAGAGCAAAAAAAAAAAAAAAGAAACTTAGTTGCAAGATGTTCTGTGGTGGTTGTTATTATGATTTGGAAGCAGTGTGTCGTGAGTACTTAACTTGTAGTGGTGGTTGCTGGCTGTTCAGTTGAGACTTGTTTGTTGATCTCTCCCTTAAACGTCTTGTGTCATCCATAGAGGGCTCTGTTAACTCCAGTGACAGTCTGTCAGACTCCAGCCCGCCTGCCCCCGGTGTCCCGACTCAGGTGGTCCAACCAGTGCAAACCACGACACAGGTAAGATGCACACATATACACAGAAGAGCAGGCCATAATGTAGACTGTGTATAAAAAAATGGACAAAGCCTCCAAGTTGGAACAGTGAAGCTAGTGCAAAAGTGTAAAGCTACATTTTTTCAAATGGCCAGCAGGGGGAACTCCTCCGGTTGCTGCTTGTATAGAAGTCAATGAGTAAATGAACCGACCTCTCACTTGTTTTGTTACCTCAGCAAACCTTTTTATAATTAATTTATGGTCTCAGTTGCTAATTTCAAGTCTGCTTCAATATAGCATGAGGCTCATTTAGTAAATTATGGTCTCGGTTAGTGTAAAATAAATGATAAAGCAGGGTATGGTTTAGGGCGTGGTTGCCTGTGATTGACAAGTCGCAGCCTTATGGGCGTGCATATCATCCTCTAGTTCTCAGTCAGATCCACCCGTGGCTTGTTGTATCCGGTTTCAAAAAAACAATATGGCAACCACAGATATCCACAGTAAACAAACCAATGCGTGATCGTGGCTACGTCCATCTTTTGTACACAGTCTATAACCGTAACATTTGGTTGAGCATGGATGAGGTTGTAGCTGACATTGTGGCTTTAATCCCCAGCAGAGATCAGTGTTGCAGGCAGCCAAGAGGATCCAGACAGGCCACATCAACAACCTGCAGTCTGTGCATCTTAACCAGGAGGTAAACAGATAAACACAACATTTCTTTTCATCATGTAAGAGAATATACAATACATACACTGTCGTAACGTCATCATGTTAGTCATGCTACAACACTTATATATATATATATCTACAATGACACACTACTTTTTAGTTTTTTCTGTCTATCTTTAAACCAAGTTAACATTTTGACCTTCATTAATGTGTAACAATGACAGTGAGCTGTAAAACAGGTTTCAGAAAGTGTGCCTGCTTGACTGCTTCTCAAAACAAAAACCCTCTTTTGCCTAGTTATGCAGAACAGCACATTGTTTTGCAGCAGAACACCTACATACCTTTGCTGTTGCAAGCTAGATGTCTGGTGAAGACTAAGCTTAACAAGCGACATGCAGGTTGGCAACCCCAGAGAAATAATGAGTAGGAAAGTGAGGCAGAAATTAGATTTTTTGAAAAAAATATGTCTATATGTGCAAAACAATAACATTTAGAGTAGGTTTTGTAACAGAGTTTTATACCTGCTTCAGAAAACAAAAGGGAGAGCAGCCAAGCAAGTTAAATTTTAACAGTAAGAAATATGCATCCTGACAGTAGTTTTGACACTGTGGGGTTCAAAATGTATATTCATACATATATTACGGACTACAGTTTTATAATCATGACCCTGCTGGGTGTCACAGAAAGGAAAAACAGACCAGGTTTAGGAAAAATAATGGCCATCAGCGAGAAATTCATTTGTGGTGTGTGAGAGCAGGGCATGTGTCATGTTGAATGACTGACTTTTGATAGTTAATGTGTTACATCACAGTGCTGTAAAGTTTACTATCGCATATCAGGATATTACACAACCGTTTAGTACTGGAGTATTGAAAGTTGCCCATAACAGAAACTCATGTGTGAGGATCAGCTGTTATCGGTTAATTTGCTTCGTCCAACGTAAATCAACAATACAATTCATGTTGCCACATGAAATGAGAGACAGGTGGGAGAAAGCTAATTTAGAAGTTTGCAAACATAAAAGAAGACTTACAGTGCACAGTTAGCATTTTTGTCGAGCTGAATCTCTGGCAGATATGTAGCCATTGCTTCCACTGACGCCAGTGCCAAAAGCTAACTACACCAGATATCAGTCTCGTACAGTCCTGTCTAAAACATCCCATCTAGAACACCATTGTATCTCTGGGAACATAATCCTCCTGTTTAAAATGAGTGCCACACAATCACATTTTTCGCCACAGTTTCAGCAATGAAGTCTCGACTCTATACCTGCACAAAACCCAGGCATCAAAACCAGATCTGTAGCTAGGTGTACTAAGTGTGTACTCAGTACCCTGACAGGCTGGACCTTGTGCAAACTACCCAAACGCTATAATTTACCATGATTAAAAATTGTGAAATGCAAGGTAATTAGCAAATACAAACCCTCCAAATCGCAGCCACTCAGACTCACTACCACCTACTACTGCACAGTGCACAGAGCTGACTCCCTTATGTGATGAAAAAGTTTTCAAGAGCAATGCTCAAAATGGCTAATAATAATAATATTTTTTTTGCCTTAATGTCTCATAAAACATATACAATTGTTCATTAACTTTTCAAACAACAATTTCCGAGAAATATTAAGTATAAATTTTGCGGGTGCCCCGATAGCCTAACGGTTATGTCGCGTGACCCAAGTGCTGAGGCATAGCGCCTGTCCCTGGTTCGATTCTGACCTTGGGCGTTTACCACGTCGTTCCTCCTCTCTCCCGTTTCCAACTCTATCCACTATCCTATCTAATAAAGGCATAAAAGGCCAAAAATAAATCTTTGCAAAAACTGCAACCTGCAATTTACTCTATAAAATTTGTCTAGTCTATAATTTACATTAGCAATGGATCAATTTGCTAATATAAAATGTGCAATAATCTAATGCAAAAGGGGTCACTTGCAGTGATAAACCCACAAAGAGTTATCTTTGAACTCTGCTACTCCCTGCTACAGATCGTTTAAGGGTTCTCACAGCTGCTAGCTCACACTGCTATGATTCATGTTGCTTCTAACAGCAGGCAGCTGTTTTAAGCAAATACGCTCTAATAACCCACTCTAGACTCTTTGCCATACCCCAAATGACACATGAACAAAGTAAACAACTCGCCGTGAACCCCGAGGAGCAGCTAAAGTGGCAGATATTTTTCTATCAAGTTGATGAGGAAAAAAACTGAGCTGAAATCATAGTAAATATTAGACTCTCTGTGTCAGCTGGATGTGCCACATCAGCTATTATAAAATGATAATATGGCAATACTGTGTTTAAATTTTGAAAAATTTGAAATTTATAAAACTGCCCCCAAGTGGCCAAAAAAATCACTTAATGCTGATTTAAATCTCCTCTTCGATATTTTCCAGGTGGAACATGTGTATTCTGGCCAAGTGCAGTATGTGGACGGAGCAGGAGATGCAACTTTCACTACGTCCACCATGTAAGTAGTGAGGAACCGGCACTGTCCAGCAGGTTGCATATTTATGCTCACACATAAACACAATCAGTCACATACTTCTTGCCACTTTCCTGGTCACACGACTGCACATATTCTGTATTTATTTTATTCTGTGTCTCTGCACGCGTCTTTTCTCGTCTAGTCGGTCAAGCAGCTACCCGTTCTCCGATTCGCCCCTCTACTCTCAAACACCGCCAACGTCCTCCTCCACCTTCTACGAGGCCACGCCCAGTTCTGAGTCAGACATCACTGGATCTGTGACCTCACAGCCAGTTGCTGTGGCAACAGGAGGAGCCAGTAGTGGGGCAGCTGCTACGGGTGGTGGGGGGTATGTCATTCAGGGAGGCTACGTCTTAGGAGGAGGAGGGGGAGGAGCAGCAGGTGGAGGAGGAGGACAGAGTTACTCCAGCCCGAACTCTCGTGCCCCACCGGCTACTGTGAGTGCACAAGTTCAAAGTGAAACAGTCTATGGCATGAAGTTGCAGAAAATATAATGGCATGATGTCCATCCTTCTGTAGGTGCAGTGGCTGTGTGATAACTACGAGGGGGCAGAGGGGGTGAGTTTACCTCGCTGCACGCTCTACTACCACTACCTGCTGCACTGCCAGGAGCAGAAACTAGAACCGGTTAATGCTGCGTCCTTCGGCAAACTCATCAGGTCTGTCTTCATGGGGCTACGTACACGGAGATTAGGAACCAGGTAGGAACAAACACACACACGAACATGGACTGTGTTGGACCAGAATATCAGGCCAGCGTCAGAACGTTTTATTCTTTTCTTGTTTCAGAGGGAACTCTAAGTACCACTACTATGGGTTGAGGATCAAATCCGGCTCCCCTCTGCTCAGACTGATGGATGAACAGCAGCACATGGCGATGAGGCAGCAGCCTTTCTCACAGAAAAACAGGTATCCACACATGGACTTGTACTTTAGTGGAATCTGTTGTTTCAGGATTAGGATTTGAGATTTTCTAAATATAGCATTAAGTGATGTTCCTGTATGAGATAAGGGGCCCATGTGCACATTTAGGCAAAAATATTCAGGTCACAAAAAAACCATTAGGCTCCAAATATTTAGTTAAATTCTCTTCCTGTTTTCCCTAGCCAAGACTTGCTTTCAGATTGAAATTACAATGTATCGTCACCTAAAAAGCCTCTCCTGTTTTTGTGTTTGTTGCAATACATCCTTATGCTTTAAGGTGCAATTTTACATCTCTTTAATCTAACCTTTATTGATCCCCTTGGGGAAATTCCTTCTCTGCATTTGACCCATCCTATTCAAAGTTAACCTTAACCATACATACTAGGAGCAGTGGGCTGCCGCGGTGCAGCGCCCGGGGAGCAGTCAGGAGTTAAGGACCTTGCTCAAGGGCCCACAGTGGTGGTGACTGGGACAAGCGGTCGCTCTCAGTTTCCCACCTCAACCTCTTGCCAGTCTTTCCACCGGTTACAAGTTTGCTTCACAAACCACTAGGCCACCACTGTCCTCACACAGTAAATTGTTCAACCAAATGCAGTTAAAGACTGTTAGAAAAACAACTTTTTTTTACAGTATTCTTGACAACTGACTCAGAAAATTAATCATTACTGAACATGTAAGGAATCAACTCTGAGCATGGGCACAGTGTAAATATGAAACATCCTGATCCAGTGTTTGCTGAACCTCAACTGGAGCATTTCCTTTATTCTGAATCCACTTAGATGTCTGGCCACTACTTCTAAATGTACATAATTGGGCTTTCTGAGATGTTAGTATGTATTACTAGACGAATCAAAAAGCATTCACATCACACTACGACCACATAACAGCGCAGATCAAATGAGAGAGGGCTCTGCTTGCTTTAAGCTATGTGGTCTGATTGTCTGTTCTAACCAGAAATTGTTTGATGAGGCTGATTAATGTGCACAACTCCGGCATAGCTGTTTATAAAAATGGAAATCTGCAGCTCAGAGTTCGGGTGGTTATGCAATCGTGCAACTTTCATCCACCCACGAGG
>OMNN01065697.1:0-10300 GCA_900302755.1 Chromis chromis
GCAGGTGGGTGTGTTTGCTCAGGTTTGGTTATTTTGGGTGTTGTCAACGAGGAGGAGAAATCATTTTACTGTAGGTACAAGTTTCTCCATCTGGTTGCCAGGCAACCAAAAGCCTTGAGCTGGTCCACAAAAGACATGTGTGTGCATGTATATCCAGATGTAGACACACACACACACACACAAGTGCACCGACACATGCACACACACACACACACACACACACACGCATATGAACACACTCGGCGGCGTGTTACTGTGGTAAACATCCAGCTCCATCGGCAGATAAACAACAGCTATCGCCCCCCTCACAGTGTCCACTCTGGGGTTTGTTCTCACAGATCACATGCCAGATCACAAACACTGTGTCTGTGTGTGTGGTAGTGAGTGTGTGTGTGAGTGTGTGTGTGTGCATCAGGGGGATTTTTAAAGTGGCATTGTTTAGACTGTTTAGATAGTTCTGCCTGCCAGGGAATGAACAATCCTCTTCTGCACGCACACAGCGACACACTAATACAGATATGCATTCATGCACACACACTCCACACACACACGACACACACACACACACACGCTCCCCATGCCTAAACTCACACACAATGACAAGAAGATGCACATTCCCATTCAAGCGTAGGAGACAGGCATCAGGTAGATTTTTTTTAACCTCCATATTTCCTCCTGATGACAGGTGGGGTAATGGGCCATTAGATTAACACCAAACAGAGGAGGTGGTTCCGAATGTAATGTGATGCTTTGTTGGTGGAAAACCAGACGCTGCTCTCCTCTCCTGACTTAGGCTTTTTCTGCAGTGTATGCCTGCGCACGCTTCGCTCAAAATAAGGCCAATGATGATAGAATGAGGCAATCTCTGCTCTTTAGGGTGTGTGTGTGTGTCAGAGGAGAAAGAAAGGCACAAACATGAGGGGAAAGGAATGGAGTGTGTGCATGTGGGGGGGTGTGAAAGTGTGTGTGTGCTCATTAAAACAGAAAAAAAAGAAAGAAGGGAGAGCGAATCCTCCGTGCCCGTCAGCAAGGATTTACTGATGAGGAAGTAAAGGGTCTCTCATCTCTCCTTAAGACGTTCCCTCTTCAGCCCCTTCCTTGCCGCCTTTTTTGTTAATTGCCATTGTTCAATACTGTAAATTCCCTTTGTCAGCACACACCCTGTGAAGGCGCAGAGAGTTAAAATTCTGACCGATTTCAAAGAGAAAATTTTTGTTCTGTATTCCAACTGTAGATGGGGAAACCACAAAAAACCGGAGCGCCTTCAGCTGCAAAACTCTTTTCAAGTTGAAACAGAAGGTTAGACAGCGGCGGTGCCTCGGCAACAGGTCAGACTACGGAGCTACGCGGCTAAGCTAAGTGATAATGACTTGTAACAGCATGGTGCACAAGATAAACAACACCTTGACTGGAAATAAGTCTTTTTTTTTTCCTCTTTTTTTAAAAAAAAAAAAATCCAGGATTTTGCCTGCTGCCATCATGAAAAGAAAAACAACTCCCAGAAAAATATTTAAAGAATGCCAGGCTCCTTTCAAAAATGAGATAGCATTTTTGAATGAATTTCAAAGTGTACAAGGTAAGGCTCCACGTACAAAGCAACTATGCCACCCTTACTGTAGAACTCCAAGGCGTTCAATGTTAAAAATCCCCCCGCACTCTAAAATGCCTTTTGCTTATTGTTACTGCGCCGAGATGTTCAGCCTTCGCCGTGTGGAATTTGGCACAAGAAGGCTGTTCATTCATCTGCTGAAGAGGAAAAGTTTCACTGTGTTCCGAGTCTTTGACGTGTACATGCGAATGTGTTTTTTTTTTTAAAACATTACAACCATTTTGGAAGCCAGTCATGGTCCAATAAGAAACTTACACAAGTGTGATGAAGTGAAAACTTTTGGAAGAGAAAAGTAGAATTTGCAGTTTTGTAATTTTTTTTTGTCAAAGATAATTTAACATTTTGTGGAAAACCAAATCAAACACAAAGTACTATTAAAAGCAGAGTGCACTTATCTGTTTTGAAACATCTGCAGGAGATCCTTAATAAAAACCCTCAGACGTTAATAGAGTGCCTTTTTAATAAAGTAAAACTACCCAATAAATTGTTGGATAAATTATTAAAATTTCCATTTCGCCTTTATTTGACAGTCATTGTAGGAAAAGACAGGAAATGTGAGGAGACAGAACAATATTTCATATTTATATTCATTCTTATTTCTTAATAGACAATTTTACTTTACAGTGCTGTTATTATCTTACAAAAAAACGTTCCAAAATGTAGACAAAAAGACAAAAATCATCACAAAATGCATCCAGTCTGAAGATTCTCAGTCATCCAGGTGATGGTTATCCTCATAGTTTTAATCGTAGCATCTGGACTTGCTTGAGTTTGTTGAAGACATTTCACCTCTCATCCAAGAGGCTTCATCAGTTCTAACTGACTGGTTGGGAGGTCCAGATATTTTATACTCTTCAGGAGCCATTAACACTTTTGAAACTTTATAAAAATCTGGAACTCCCAACCAGTCAGTTAGAACGGATGAAGTCTCTTGGATGAGAGGTGAAATGTCTTCGACAAACTCAAGCAAGTCCAGATGCTACGATTGAAACTACGAGGAAAATGCATCCAGTTAGTTCTATTAGGTACATTAACAACTATACGATTAGCTGCTGCTGTAAACAAGGACAATTCTAACTGATTTTTTAAAATTTCCATTGATTTTATTTACTTTCTCTTATATTACGAAAATAGTTCACTTGATTGTGTTTCTGAAAGCACCTGAGTGGAATAATAAGTCATGCAGTTGCTTTATCTAATAAGTTTAAACCTTTTTCGGGTGTTTCCAGAGGCAGCAAGTGGCAGCCGGATGCCCCTCATTTGTATAAATTAGCTAAACCTTGACTTTATGCAAATGAGGAGCAGCCAACACGACTCCAAACATAATGCGGTGCTACAAGACAATGAATGTGAAGCAAAAAATGACAGACACTGTGGACAAATGTCATCACTTCAAGTGTTATATCATCTCAGAAAGAAACTCAACTCTCCAAAGGGTAAAAAAACCCACTACCTACCTCCTGTGATTGACACATGATTGGCTTCAAAATTGAGAAAGATGGGCTCTGGTGTCAACTTTACCATCCTGAAAAATGACATTACGAAATGAAGTGTGACGTAGAATGAAAATTTTATTGGGAAAATGCCAAAAAACAGCTTTTGAAAAAAGGACATTTTTTGAAATAAAGTGATGCAATAGCGATTCAAAACGGTGGGTTGAGTTTTTTAAAAATGCACGCGTTACTTATTTATAATGAAACTGTTTAATGCTTCATGCTTTGGTTATTAGATCTTCTGCAATTGACAGACATGCGGCCGCGGTTACGGGCTCCAAACTGAGGGGCCTCCATGACAAGAACTCAACAGCAGCTCTGGCATAATATCAATAATCCTTGACATGTTCTGGAGCCCCCTGTCCAGCTCTGGGCAAAACCCCTTTATCACCACAATGTCAACTTCTCACAGGCTAAGAAAAAACTATTTTACTTTTCAACTGGGTGACAATGCGTTTGTGACATTATCCAGAAGGATCCAGGAGCCAAAGAGAAAGCAAAATATATATATATAACCAACAGCATCAGTCACCAAAATTGGACTTTTCACCATGAAGATATCTTACATTGCATGCTGTAACTGAAGTGGACATTCACATAACACACCTGCAGTCATGACGGGGGGATGACAGCTCACTCAAGTAATCGCTCGAAGGTGAAACAATGAGCGTTTGCAAACCAGATCGAGTGAGAAATTAGCTTGTTTTTGTTTGCTGCTTAGCATCAGCAGCAGATCAAGATGACTGAGTGCGAGCGAGCCAGTCAAGGCCGAGCCAGAGAATCCATATCGGGAGAGAAGCAGGGTAGTGAAAGGCAGATCAATGTGCAAACAACCCAGCCTCGCAACACAGAAGAAAACACAACAGTCGACTCTGGCTAGAGGAGTTTTTTTCCCCCCGCATGTCTGCACTCTTATGTTAAAGTTACGGGAAAAAAAAAAAAGAAGCATTTTCTGCTTCTGAAATATTTAGTTTCTATAAGTCTGGGCCTTGAAATATTAAAGTGGTAGTCTGTGAGAACTTGTCTGTCTGTGATGCATCATTGCTCTGGTGTTTATGCACTTTGCTCTGCTGAGAACACTCATCATTGAGCGTTTTAAGTCCTTTTTTTTCTCAGATTTTATGTTGATGTTGTTCAGCTGTGCTTGCAAGCTACCCCCTCGTTTTTCCTGAGAAACTGCTCCTTCTTGCTGCGGAGTTTAAGTCACTATTGTGATGCTTTAACCGCCAAAATTGAGTCTAAAAGCTGGCATTTATTTGTCCTTTAAGGTTAAATATTATAATTACCGGATGCGGAGATGGATGATGGTTGTATTATTACCTAAATGCCTGCGGAATGAGACACCTTCGTCTTTGAAATAGAGCAAATAAACGCCACAGTCCCTCATCAATTTTAACAAGTGGATGTAAATAAGGAGGAGGAGGCCGGTTAACGAAAATGGCAAATCCTAAAGACAACTGCTAAGTGCAACTCAATAGTTGTGTAATTGCACCTTATCGCTTCCTATTTTTCTCCTTCTTCTCTGCTCTGTTTTTTCATTTCTTTTGTCAGCCACCAAGGCTATTTCAGCCATCCATCTCTCTGCTCTCGGCCACAATAGAGGACGGCGTGCTATGCAGGCAGGCAGACAGAAAGAGAGACACTCAGACAGATTACCAGACAGATAGATCAGGAGGTGGTTGAATTATCTATGCAGCGAATCACAGCAGTTACAACTTGTGATCACAGGGGGAACGAGAGGCAGGGAGACAAGGAGAGAGTGACAGACGTGGAGGGGGGAGGAAGAGAGGGGAAAACAGGTGAGGAGAGGGGAGAGGGTGCAGTTGAAAGTAAGGAGAGAATAGAGCGGTGGAAGGGAATCGATGTTCCCCATGCGATCTATAGAACTCTCAATTATCCTACTGCAGCCTGTCGACAGCAGCTCTTGAGGAGATGAAGAGGGGAGGAAGAGGCGGCGGAGGAAACGTCAGCGAGACGGAGGAGGAGGTGGGGAGGGTGTAGGGGGGATCGGTCGGGAAGGTGCCTCCTGCTTCAGCTGTATCTACTCGCAGTGCAGAATGTGATGGCGAACTCGGCGTTGCAATGCAAATTTACTGTCCTGTTTGTCTAGCGGCGCTGGCTGCAGAGGACGAAAACACAGGACTCAGGAGAGGGTGAAAGAGGGAGACGGAGTGCAGAATGGAAATGAGACACAGAAAGAGGGGAAACGAGGGAAAGAAGGGCGAAGCAATGCAGACAACAGATTGGAAAATGATGCTTTTAAAATGAAAGAGAAGGCCGAACAAAGGGGGGGAAAAATTAACAAGAGATGTGGAGAAAGAGGAGAATCAGATAAATAAATCCAATAAAAACCTTCCACTTACAGCAGCTGAGTTCCTCGAAGAAAATCAATGCGGGCTGTAGCCAGAATCCCCACAGGCCTGAGAAAAGAAAAAGATCCTCTCTGCATGAGCATCTTCACACTTTACCACACATGTTGGTTAATCTACCTGAGAGGATACCATAATGACTCACAATTCATTTGCTGCAAGGCTTACCAAACCCTTTAAACCTCAAACGTAGCCCAAATCCAACTTTGTTCCTAATCCTGTAGCTTCCTGGATTTTTATCTTTGGATGTAAAGTTAGGTTTTTTTTCTTCCTGTCTTGGCTTTTACTCAAGGTGCAAAAATCAGTCTCGTAGCACTTAAACCAACAGAAAGAAATGATTTTGACATCATATTACGAGCTGACTCATGCTGGGAAAACAAAATGACTGTGCTCATAATAGAGCCCTTTGAACTCATCAAACCCCCCTGCTGCAAGCTGAGACACTGCAAATTTAGGACCTGGAGGGGAAAGGAGAAAACACCTCATGCAACCTTTTAAGGTGATTGCAGCTGAGTTTCGGGGCACATTCTGGCAATGTAATACTGGCTTTACACATGGCTGCCAGATTTAGCTACCTTATTTTGCTGTGCAGACTTGGGCTACGATTTAAATTGAGAATCACCACGTGGGCTAGCCCAGATATGTTTTGGTCAATTATGAAGCATCATTCATCACGAGTCTGGAGCACGACTCGAGCCACCAGGCAGCGAAAGACATCACAGAGGCAATTTTTAGAGGAGTCACAAGGGTTTGTTTGTGAACATGCTGAAAAGAGGGTTAGTTTGACAGCCAGGAATGAAGATCGCTCCTGCATAATTAAATTTATATTAAGCTTCATGTTTTGGGAAACTGCTCCTCTGTATTTGATCTGATTTAACTATTTATGAGCAGTGAGTAGTTACAGCTGTGTTAGTCTCACCTGTCAGTGCTATGTGTCAGCGCTGGAGAATGTATCTGACAGCACTTCATTAAAATTCTGCTGTATGAGTAAAAAAAATGAATTAAAAAAATGCTCGGGCTAATTTGCAGTTCTTTAAACCGATCCATGTCATCTTTGATGGTGCTTTGCCCAGGATGCAGTGATGGTGCCCCTAAAAATTGTATCGAGGGGGAATCGCTTTGGTGTAACATCACACACAGGGGTCCAAGAACCACACTTAAAAATAAAATAAGTCAAAAAGACTTTTCCTGATTTGATCAAACAAAAATAGATCAAATAAAACATTAATTTTTTTCGGGGCGGGGGAAAGCTGTAGTCATGTTTGTAGTCCAGAATCAGCTGCTGGATTATGGGTAATGAAGTCTTAGAGTCCTAAACAGAAACTTGATTGAATATTTCTGTTTAACCCCTTGAAGCCTGAATTTATTAAATAATTTATAAAATAATTAATAATTAATAATTTGTGTTTTTGCTTTCAAGCTGATGCTAAATTAAGTGGAGATGGTTAATTTGTCTATAGCACATAAAACAGATATAAAGGTATGATGCAAAAGGCATTAATGGTAAAACATTTTTATTGATGCCACAAATGCCACTCCGACCGGTCCTACAAGAAACCAATGCTTGCAAAAGGTTCCTAGGTACGTAATGAATATGCACAAACCGGCATTGGGGGAATGCATACGCTATCTCTGCTGCAGTCTAAATGCAAGTAGTATGTTGCAAATTCACGATAATCGGCGTTAAGCGGTTAAACTCTCTTGTCTTTGTTGTTCTTAGAATAGAATAGAATAGAATAGAATAGAATAGAATAGAATAGAATGGAAATACTTTATTAAGTTGTTACGGCAGAAAGGGTAAAGTTAACACCACCATACATACAGATAAATAATCAAAAATAAACAATAAAAAAAATAAACAATAAGAAAAATATAGAATACAAAATGCACAATAAGTGTAATACACACTCTAAGTAAAAATGTCTTATGTGAAATAAGAATGTACAAATGTTGAAGTGTTTTATGTGTAGTGCAAATAATGTTCTTCCTTCCTTCTGGTAAAATGAAACCTGTTCCTGTGAAAAAACACTGTATTAGACTTAGGTGTGCTGGATGCTGCGTGGAGGTTGTTGTTGTTGCTTCCAGGAGAAAACAGTAACGCGCTAACAGTGAAAGGGGAAGAGAAATATGTGATGGAACTAGTAGGTTTATGCCGGACCATTCGAGGAGTGGATGTGCTGCAGAATACATCTTTTTAGTGGCTACTCCTGCATTGCATGCAAGCAAAAGTTTATGGCAGAATAAGATGATAAGCTTTTATTCTGGGATTGTTGTATCTTCAGTTTCTGGACCCACTGAGTTTGTGTAATATGGGTAAGCTGACATTGACTACACCACACTATGTAAAGTTGCTAAGCAATCATCAGCTGGTATTGGCAAATAAATGCAGACGGGATGATCAAGACTCTGAAGTGGAAGCCCTGCTTAATACAAGCCAGTCATTCTTGTCTACTGGGAGTTTCATTAAAAAAAAAAATAGACAGTTTTTGACGCATTTCTGGGTATAAAGGCTTTTCACACCTCACATACAAATATAAAGAGACGTTTTAAGCTTGCAGGGTGGACCTCTTGCCACATACGAACCACTTATGCCCTGCTTATATGCCTGGTGTGTCCACTTTCACTAATAATAATGGAAATGTAGTGTTGCAGCAGCCACTCTGCATGCAGTCCGCATATGTTACTGGTGCAGTGTACACATAAGTCTACATCCTGCAGTCTGCATCCGGTGAGTCAGACTACATCTGTGTATTTGAGGTACATTTCCAGTTGCAATACCATTACCAGCAGCAGTAAAAAGTGTAAAGGCTTACATGCATGTCTTTTGATGTGGGAGGAAGAAGCCAGAACATCTGAGGGAGACACACGAACACAGCGCGAGTAAGCAAACTTCATACACAAGGAGCCGAATTTAGAACCAAGACCTCCTTGCTGCACTGCAACATTAGTCACTGCCGAGCCAAATCCTGTCTCCCAGAAATTACTTTCACATATTACTATATTGTTTTCTTATCTATGTGGCGGCAACACGATCCCCGGTTTGAGAGATGCCGATGATGAAATGCCACATTAATGAGTTGCCAGGAGGAGGTTGGGGTAGATGGTGGGCGTAAAAAGCACACATCTGTCACACCACAGAGGAGGGTTCACATGCATTTTTCCTGTCTGTCATAAGGTTTAGGCAACAAAAACACTTGAAGTTGTGGTCTGTTTTAATACAGATAAAGCTTGGAGTGACTTGAGACACAACTTCACATTTAACCGAAACCACAATCTTTTCCAAAACCACTTTTCCCAAGCAGTACAAATGACTGAACCAAAGCTTAATAAAGTTTAATAATGCTTTACTCACTGCAAATTGAAATTTTGCACAGTGGAAGAGTTGATATCAGATATCCTTGTTAATTTACAACAAATTTACAACTTGCCAAATGTATAAATTAACTTTTGCTCATTCCGTGAATAGAAACACAATCCAGTCTCGTGGATGTTTCCATCAAATCTTATTTGCTGTTTGCAAATGAGTTGAATATAAATGTAATTTCTTGGAGACTGGGCTGTTGAGCCGCCTTTGTCACTATCAGAATGCTTGACCAAAGTAAGCTCAAGTACATAGACAAACTTAGCGCCTGTTTGATTAGGATTTTGGAATATTTACCAGTCGGTATGTCAGATCACTAGAAACACAGTCTGTGAATGTTAATTTTGCCCTTTGTTTTCTGGACAAACAAGGAATTACGAACACATCAGAAGCCATAAAATGTCCTTTTTAATTTGCATCCTTAGATGACAAGATTGATCAACACTCTTATGTATTTGAATTAAGGATGGATCTTGAGGTAGGAGGCGATTAGCTTAGCTTAGCATAAGGACTAGAAGCAGGATGAATAGCTAGCCTTGTCTTTAGATTTCAAAAAAATAAATCTACTTGTACCTCAAAGAAGGATTAAACAAAGAACATGGTGATGTATGAGCCTTCCAGGTGTTGGTATTAGTGGAACAAGCCAAACAGGCATTTTAATGGGTGCCAAATGTGCTTCCTCTCCTCCCATGACGTAGAAATTTGTTCCCCCTCTGCCGTCGTGGAGGATGTTCCAATTATTTAAAAGCAGAGAGAGAGAGGAGGCTTCAGGAGGAGCTCAGACTGAGGAAACACGGGCGTATACTATGTAGAAGTCTTTTATCGAGTTGGCGTGACGTATAAACGCGGCACATTCGTGGGTGTCGGTTTGATGCGATATGTGATACAGCTGTCACGTCATAGGAAGGATTTTTCATTTGGCAGCTTCTGTCCTCTAGCCTCTCCCTGGCTTCTGTCTCCTCGCTGAGAGAAGCTAAGGGAAGTGAGGAGAGACAGCATATAATAAAAAGCACCCGCTTATAGTTTCCATGCTATGCCTCCTTGATTTAGGTCCACACTTAACGCAAAGACATAAAAGGGGTATCGATCTTCCCATCTAACTCTGGGAAAGACAATAAATAAGCCTGCTTCTAAAAATACCAAACTAATCCTGCAAACTGTGCGAACAAGTGAAAAATGTACACACAAAAACAATGGCTTGTTACTAAGCATAGCCAAAGCAGAACACAACACATAGAGGAACACGCTCCACAATCAATTAGGAACCCCCTGCTGACAAAACATACAAGCACAATGCAAACATAGACACACCGACATGCTGAAAGGGAGAATAAAAGCAATGTTAAGGTGCTCTTGATGACACATTTTAATCAATGGGAGACGGTCTTTGCTGCTCCAATCTCCTCGGCTCTCCTAACCCAGTAGTGGGTCAGTGGCAGAGATCCGCCGAATCGATAGATCGCTTACA
>OMNN01065700.1:0-10118 GCA_900302755.1 Chromis chromis
CAGCCATTTTGCCAAACTGTTTTTATTAACTGATTTTTTTTTTTAAATTTTTTTCATTGTAATGCCAACACTTTTAAATTTTAAATTTTATCCACAAGTGATATTTACAAAGTGCCTTACTGACCAGTGTATTCTGCATTCTGATTGGTTCTGCAAACCAGGATTTTTTCTCTCACAATTCTTATCTCTCATCTTGTGAGTGTTGAGGATTTTTAAGGTTCTCTACACTCAATAAACCGAAAAGAAGGCTTAGTTTTACCTCCTCACTGTACTCAGCATTGAATCAGTTTCAGGTTTGACCTTGCTTGTTGGTGAAAACTAACCAACTCATGTACAAAAAGGAAGGAAAATGTTTGATGGATCCAAACTGTCCTTGAGTGTTGGATGCTTACTTGCTCGCTCCTCTGAAAAAGGGTAACTGCAAGCTTTTTGATCAAATTAAACAGAACTTTAAAAAGTCTTTTCCAGGCTTTCTAGGGCTTCCCTGCTACCTCGTACAAATGGCTGATCTAAACCTGTACTATACTTTGCCATCTGCACCCCACTTTGTGGTGACACAGATTATATTGCTGATCATCCACTAAGTGTCTGCATGTTGACCCTATTCACTTTATGGTTTTCTTTCAGTGTTGTGATGTGGCAGAGCAGCCCTTGTCCCTCTGTATCAATGACAAGTGCATGTTGTGTGTAATATGTCTTCATGACCTGGACATAAATACAGTAAATAGGTCAGTAGGAGTATCAGCTGTGTGCTTTTGGTGTTTTGACCTAGTTAGTGGTTGGATCAAACAGGTTTTCCCTCGAAGACTGACACTAAAGGAAATAAGACTCGTACACTGGCTGAGCAGGTTTTCAATGTTTTTATTGCTCTGTCAAAAATATTGTGCACACTGCTTTTAGTAGCAGGTATTATTGGTGAGATATATTGAACTACAATAACTGCCCTAGATTTACTTTATTTGCCCGGTTAAAGTTATGTTCTTCAGTGTCGGTAGTTTTATGCACACAAGAAGTGAGGCATCAATATTTAGAGTGAAAAATATGAAATGTTTTTGAAATGAGATCCCTTTTCTGTAATGTCCAAAGTTCTGGTTTTATGGTGTAAGTGGTTTAAAGTATGACGGGAGTTTGTTGGTTCTCACATGAAACAAGCTGCTTTAGGGCAGTTGTTGGAGAATCTCATTCTGGAGTGTACCTGATTTCACCTTTTTAAAATGGCCCTGTCTACTTTATTGCACATAGTGTATTGGAGTCGACCAATTCTAAGTGATTTGTCTCTAATGCCGCCAACTTTAGGGCTGCGGGATTTGCGAAGTAATTGTTTTACATCAGTTCAACATTAACTGTGTAATAGATTTAAAACGTGAAGTGTTAGCATCACACGTCATCAAGAGCAGTCCTCTGTTAATTAGTCATATTTAAAACAAATGTCATGTATTTAAAGGAGTTTTCTCTTGGAGTTTGTGTTATTCTCAACTAACACTAACATTTAAATTTTTACTGCACATGTCTGTTTCAGATATTATCTATCAGCGTCCTTGATTACTATTAATATGTATCTGTATCAACCAACCCTTAATACTGTATGGTATGTAAACATTACATAGTAAAATATATTGTGTCTCACAAAAGTATGATGGGATTTTGTTGATTCTCACATGAAACAAGCTCCCAAAACATTGAGTGTTTTTTTAAAAGTAGAAACTCACATTTATTTTATTTTAGTCTGATTAGATATATAAACTCGTCAGTCCAGTTGGATTCACCATTGCTTGTTGTTCAAGTACAACTCAGTCTCTCCCCTTCCACTTCATGCCCTCCTACCATCACCCTTCACTCCTTGATTGTGTCAATCCTCGGGCGCCAGAACTCGGCACAAAGTGTAATGTGATATGCTAACTGACCTAGATAGCACCACTCATCGGCCCGTGCTATCAGTTCTCGCCCACAGTTCTGGTGCAACTGTTCTTTCTGGCTTTCTAAAGAGCACTCACGTTCCTAATCCTCTACAGGAAAAATACTTACTCTGATTGCCGCTGAAGCCTCTTTATATGAACACTTAGCTGCTTTGTGTTAGTCACAGAAGATAAAGTTCAAGTTCTAGTTTACAGTTAGACAAAACCAACAAAAGTACCAGGCAGGCTGAAAACCACAGCACTGTTAATGATTCATGAAGAAAACTGAGGAACATTTATTCTTTCTGGTCCTCTCCGTCCTTAACAAATTAGTGAAACGTTGTAAAATTTGGACAGGTATATCCCAGATAGGAAACATAATAGAATTTAAATTTTTACAAATCACTCACTCACTTTTACAAATCAGTCACTTTCACACTTTTACTGGTTTGCTGTATTAAATTGTAATCTAGAACATACTGTGGTCTCTAGCAGGTCTCAAAAATGGTCAAGCAGGATACCTCGTATATTAATCATTTTCCCATTATTAATACTGTCAATAGTTTTTTAGTAAAGAAATGTCAAAACCAGTGAACACATGCTCATTATGAATTCACTGAATCCTGAGCAGCATTTTCAAATTGGTTTACAACTTTATATAAAATAGAGAAAAGCAGCAGCAGCAGGAAAGAAATCCCGCATTTGTAGCAAATTGTTCAGCATTTTTTGTGCTGGAGAAACACCTTAAAATTGTAGGTAATTAACGTTGTTTACTGATGAACTGATCCTTTCCGACGAATCACAAGAAAATTTGCTACCAGCTTAAGCAGTCCTCCCTGTTCAGACAAACTGGATATGTTAACCTAACTACAGACAAACTGTTTACGAGTGTTATTGCGTCTTTTGGGAGCGATGGTTTCTATACAATAGTCATGAATGCACAGGAAGCTAATAGCAATACAATCTCTACAGTTTTATCTCCCTTTTTGCATTTTTTAGAACAGAAATACGAGGTTGAGTTGGGAGTAAAAATCGTCTCACTTGCTGTATTTACGGTTCAACTTTTTCATGCAAAGTCATGACAGTATTAACATTCAGGGCCACTGCTGGGGGCTACTACAATAAACATAATGCATTCACTGAATGTTTTTTTCCTACCGTAATTACCTTGTAGTTTGATCTGTCAAAGACAAAAGACCCACAAGCACATTGAATCTTGTTCCAGCTATGTTTTTTTTCATCAAGCAAAAGCTTTCAGATGGAAAATAGTCATTTTCTAAGTGTATATTTTCTAGGAAAGTTTTGCTAAAACAAGAGCCCCATTGTCTGTCGAGTTCCTATTAAATCTTGCAGGGCCAAGATCCATTGTTGGCTTATTTTCCTTTTTTATAATGTTTACTTCCTCATTTTTTTAAATTGACTTTTATTCACAAAGTCTTTTCATTTCATGTGTGGGCGGCTGTGGCTGAGATAGCAGAGCGAGTTTTCCACTAATCACAAGGGCATCAGTTCGATCCTAGGCCCCTCCGCATGCCGAAAGTGTCCTTGGCTAATGCACTGAACCAGTAGTTGCTCCCAATGACTGGAAAGCACCTTGAATGGGAAACGTTGTAAACTTTGAGTACCACTGAGGTACAAAAGGGTTACTCATTTACTATCTATTGTTTTACCTACTGTGAAATGCTAAAGATCTCTAAAGCCTTGATGTACATATTAAAATGACTTGTTTTTTATTTATCTGTATGAAACAATTTCATCTTATCTTGGTTGAAACAAAATGTTGCAGCAGTCTTTAAAGCAAATCGTGTCTCTTTGTGAGTGATCTCCAGACGTCACTGCATGATTTCTTTTTTAAGCCAAATATCATCAAACAACAATCACATGACGGATCAAATCCCACTTTTGCTGGACTTCCTTCAAAAGCTCTTAGTAAAAGCTTGTCCAATCTTCTCTGTGATGTTAATTCTGACTTAGATTTGATTGAATCTGATCTGAAGTCTTGTCCTTTTGGAAACAAACTATCTGGCACAGAAAAATGTCAGTAGGACAAATGGAACTAATTAGTTTAATTGAGTTTAACTGGAAGTGTTTTGATGCAAGCAATGATCATCAGGCCTATTTATAGTCCATGAACAGCCAAAGTCATCACATACAGTGTAAATTTAAACTATTAAAATGCGCATTTAGAATTAAACTGTTCCTTTTCTCTCTTCATTCCCTGATTTATTTTTTCACTCTCTAAAGTCGGCTCTTTATGAATCACCGTCTCTGCTTCTGTCCCTCTGTGCTCTGTAATTTGCTAAATGTATTTATGCTTTTGATAAGCTGTCATTACAAAAGACTTACACAGGGAGACATAAAAGGCACAGGTGTGTGTTTTTGTTCCTGTGCTAATATGCATTTTGTGTGTGTGAGTGTTTCTGCATGCGCGTGCACGTCATTACACAGCCCACTGGGCCGGCTGTAATAACTGCTGAGTTTATAGTCACCACTGAGTGGACCGAAAAAAATCCTACCCCCTCCCACTTTCTGCCTCAAGATTGGCCCACATAAGTCGTTGCCTCTTTACGATTGGCTCCCAACTTCAGCCCCTCCCATCCCATTGGTCCTTCTGGGGTTGTTGCCTGGTTACATCAGAAGCTCGTATATTTGAGCAGAGCTGTGGATGTTTACTGCAGCACTTTTCCAGTCAGAGTGCAGAGTGAGACAACCTCACTCACTGACACACACACACACACACACACACACACACACAGACGTTCATGCTTTCAAGAACACAAACACACACCCCGATTCAGAGGACGCCACACTATGCGCCCTGGCGGTACCCTGGCTCTGCTGCTAGACCTGCTGGTGCTGACGCTGACACCTCAAAGTGCTCAACTGGGATAACCTACAAACCTGACAGACACTGAAAGAGGAGAAATCTGGAGGGAGGGAAAACTGAGAGTTCTGAAAGAACAAGCGTCACAGCTGGATACCGCTCCTACAGGAGATGTGTCAAGTGGTTAACACGCAAAAAGAAGAGCAAGACAGAAATCGTGCCGAGTTTGGCTGAAAGTCAAGCTCGCTTCTCTGCTGGACATTCGAAAAATAAAACCAGACTGGACTTTATTAACCTACAGGTTAGCTTGCTGACTGCACTGGGAAGAAGAGGAGGAACTGACAGAAACAGCCTGCCAGAGATACGAGATAACACTCAGTCTGAAACACGTACAGGCTGGATCCACTGGCATAAAAACCCCAAAACAAAAAGGGCACATCACAGTGAGAGAAAACACAGCTGGGAAAATGAGAATGGCCTGTGACATTCTGCTGCAGAGGTAAACATCAGGGTTATATAAGTCTTGTAGTCTGGCTGGAATGATTGATTTAATGGATGAATGAATGAATGGAGAGAAGAGGACAAATAATATGTGGCTGGATGATAGATGGATCGATGAATACGAGCTGGAGGAAGAAAGATATATGAACAAAACAGCAGAAAGGGGCTCATCAGTCGGATGGCTGTGGGGGACTGATTAAAAAGGAGAAGCTAGACGAATGCATTAACTTACGAAGGGTGAAATGAATTTGTGGAAACTGGAATTGAGTGATTTAAATCTGTATTATTATACGTCGCAGAATGGAGGGAAATGTGGTTGGATTGTGTTTGCTGATTATTGTTTAGTTACAGAGATGAAAGAGGAGAGAGACATAAGAGGAAGTGTTTTCCTGTGTAGGAATAGAAGCAGACCAGAGGAAGAAGATGAGAAAGGGGCCATGACATTACTTAACAGCTGGTTGTAGGTTATGTAATCAAAATATGAAGAAAACAGGGGGGGCTTTCTGAGAATGTGTCAGCATTTTACTGCATGGCGGGGAAAATAAGGGCAGTTGTCCTGTTTAATAAGAATTTTCTGTTAAATTAAATCAAGTCTGCCTTTTTGGTACATCTGAGACATGCAGCTTTTATACTCATAATTGGAACTGTTGGGATTCGCTGTGTGTTTTTTTACCATTATTGAGTAGCAAAGTGCTCAAAGAAGCAATTTAAATGCACTTTAAAATATATTCCCGTTATTGGTCAATTACAGAAGTGGTCAGGGGACAAAAGGGCATTTCTGTGTCTTTGGTGATGGATGTTGAGTAGTGGTCACTCAGTCAATTAGTTGCCTGGCAGGAAACTAATGGACAACAATTTTAATAAGTTGAAAGAAGCAGTCGATTAATGGACCAGTTGACCTTGGAAATTAATCTTCAGCTATTTCTGAAAACCATTTACTTGTTTTAGTCTTTTATTCAAGCAAAACTGCCAAACCTTCTCTGGTTACAGCTGTGCGAATGTAAAAATTGTGGGGTTCTTCTGTGCAGTTTTTGATTGCGGAAAGTATATCTTGATGTTTGGAACAGCTGGAAAGAAAAGAGCAATCTGGAGACACCAATTTGGACTCTAGGAAATTATAATTCTATCTTGACATTTTATTGGCAAAGCGATATATCGTAACATAAATGTGGATTGTGGATCCTTACAACAAATATCTTCTATATAATGTTAGGCTTGGTTTGACTTGGCTTTGTGCTGATGGACATTTTGATCATTTTCAGACATGTTATAGACAAAACTGTAGCAAATTGTAAAAATGAATCCACAGATTATTGATAATGTAAATAATTAGAATGTTTCTAAGTTTTATTCACATGATGGAAATTTTATGTGTTGCCAGAACCTGCCTGCTTTTAGTGAAATTTCATTATGCAATCCTGTATCAGTTTCTCGTGACTCTGCAAGAGGAATGACAAATTAAAGTGGGGGGGTGAAGACGTAGAGGTCTACTGAGGAAGATTTGTTGAGTCAACTAAACAAAATAGATTATTCTCAGATGGCCAAATGACTGTGGGGTAATTAGGAGAAAGTGAATGAAGCAGAGGCGCATCAGTCATCTACAGTCCCAAATGCAAAGCAGCTGATGGCAGCATATAAATGAGCAGCATCAAGGCAGAAAAACACATGGATGTTAAACCTTTGACCTGGTCTGTGTTTGAGTTTTGGGCCGTCTGGATGTAGACATCTGCTGTGAGCCACTGTGACACTTCCTTGGCCCCGATTCTAAATGTTTACAATGTCAGAGGCGGCAGGAAGAGCTGTTTATGAGATGTAAGATGATGCTTATGATTATGCGAGTGACTGTTTCTATGAATCGCAGGAGGTTGTGTGAGGAAAGGAAGCGCTTAAGCAGGCAAAGTGTATTTATGTCTGAAGTGAGTAACAACACAGAGCAGTGAGATACGTCTTGTCGTCCATGTTCATGTGCACGTCTATATGTGTGTGTTGGAAGGACGTATGAATGCTGCAGTCTGTTTTACCTCCCAGCCAGGACACAGCAGAGTCAGGTTTGCTGACAACAGCACCTCTTTGGAATCACAACTAACCTCTAACTTGCGCGCGCACACACACACACACACACACACACACGGGCACACACACACACACACACGCACACATAAATTTCTTTCTGTCGAGCCATCAGAACAATTGTTGTAAATATTGCGAGGATGCCATTGATTCATCTTTCCCTTCATTAGCGTGAGCGCTGAGAATGCAAAGTTCCTCTGCTGTCTTTTGATTTCATTAACCCTTTAAGACCTGAGCCTCAAAATGTCCACCTGGTCTTTTTTTCTCATTTTGATTACAAAAAAGGTAAGAAAATGTCCTGCTTGTGCCCATTTTTTCAGAAGAAACTTTCAATATCTGGCAGTTATTTACGATTTACTGCCTATTATAAGAGTTACAGTAATTTTACGGTAATTTCATCTAGCGGATTCCTGGGGGGGCACGAATGAAATTACCCTAATGACCAAAATAGCAATGTCGTTGCGCTTTACAGCCAATATAGTGTCATTACGGTAATTTATTTCGTATCCGAATGAAATTACCGTATCGGAATTAAATTACCGTAATGACAGTATATTGGCTGTAAAGCTCAACGACGTTCGTATCCGAATTGAATTACCGTATCCAAATTTAATTAGCGTAATGCAACACTGCGACGCTGCACTTTACAGCCAATATAGGGTCATTACGGTAATTTCATTCGTACCCCCCCAGGAAGCCGTTAGATTTTTTTCCGATAGCGCAAACCGTGACATAATTACGTGTCACCGATGACGCACTAGGACTTAAAGGGTTAAAAGCCAAACTTAAAAGGTGAGTCTTGAGCCTCTTTTTAAAAACATCAACAGTCTCTTCGGTCCTGATGTCCTCTGGCAGGTTATTCCACAGCTGTGGACCATAACGGCTGAATGCAGCCTCCCCGTGGGTTTTTGTTCTGGCTCTTTGAATGATTAAAAGGCCAGAGGACCTCAGGATCCACGAGGGCTGATATGATAACAGCAGGTCAGATAAATAAGATGGCCCAAGACCGTTAAGACACCTTTTTTCCATCACCTTGTAACAATTAATTAGTCGTGTAAATCGGGTTAAGGTGCCTCCTTTAAGAGCAATGAGCATTTAAAACATATGTTTGAATGTTAATAGAAAATGTACACTTTTATGAAATGTAGAGGGTCTTTAAATCATAACGGACCACGACTTTGTCATCAACATTAACTCTAAATGTAAAGTACCTCTTAAGTCATCTTGATCAACTTCATACTTATATGTAAGATTAACTTTTCTTACATTAACATAAATATTAGCGACCCCCTATCAGAATCTACAGAAGCCTTAAACGGCCGCGGGTCAACTTCATTTTTTCGCTCCGTTTTCTCGACATGAAAACGACATCATTTCGTCGTTATAATGCAATAACAAAGTCCTTGTTTCTCGTTATAAAGAGTTAATTTTCCGGTGAGGTACGAAGCCAAACCAGCCCTCCAGACCAGAAGGTGCTCTGCTGCCCTGCTCACTCTAATGAGGGAAGTTAAGCCTGTTCCCTTCCAGCAGAGGGCGTCAAAGTCCATTTTATTGTCAATGTGTGCTCCAAGATATCTGTAGTCCTCCACAACGTCCACTCTGACCCCCTGGATGGAAACAGGGGTCACCGGTACCCTGGTCCTCCTCAGGTCCACAACCAGTTCCTTGGTCTTTGTCACATTGAGCTGCAGGTGGTTCAGCTCACACCATGCAACAATAAAGCCCTGAACTCGACCTCCTCACCCTCACTGATACAACAACAACAATTTCATTTAGCAGACGCTTTTACTCAAAGCGACATACATAGGTAGGTAGGCGGGGCAGCATTAAGGACCTTGCCTAAGGGTCCCCACTGGATACCTGCACCCTGACCGGGATCTGAACCCCTGACCTCCCATGCCGAGGTCTGTGGTGTTACTCACTGAGCTATGCAGCTGCTACTGATACATCTGATACATCCAACCACTGCTGAGTCATCTGAGAACTTCTGGAGATGATGGTCTCAGTGCTCCGTGGTGTAGAGGGTGAAGAGGAAGGGAGACAGGACAGATCCCTGAGGGGACCCGGTGTTGCTGTCGCAGGCGCACAAACTGTGGTCTGCCAGTCAGGTAGTCCACAATCCAGGACACAAGGGGGGAATCCACCTGCATCGCTGTCAGCCGGTGATCTGCATGTGATTGTTCTGTAGAGGTTCTCCTTCTTTAAAACGCCACCATGTGCTCTACTGTGATGAAGTCTGTCCGGCACATCTGACAAATAAAAAGCTCTAACTAATCAGTGCACATCAGTGTCTGAACTCAACTCTCAGACTGAATGGATGTCCAGTCACTGATGCTCTGAGGTGAGAAAAAATATTGATTTCAAAGCAAAATTTCCCTCAAAGTGTAACTGAGAGCCTAGTTTAGTTGTAGGAACAGATTTGTGAAGACAGTGTTGGATTTCTGTTTCCCTGACAGTCAGCTGGTAGTCCAGGAACCTTCCCTCTCTGTCCTCTGCTGCTCAGTAGATGTTATCCGTCAGCTGTGGACGCAAAATAAAGAGAATGATGCTGGAATTCAGTTTTATTTAATGTGAGTGAAGCTTTCAGTGGTTGTTCATTCAAGTCCCATGTGGGCTGTGGTTGAACTTCCATCAGCTCAGTGTGGTTATTTAATAGAAACATTTCCTGTCTACCAACTTTACTTTCACTCACTAACTGTAATGAGAGTGTCTCTGATTTAACTACACATTGCTTGATGTGTAAAACTATTGATGTTATAAAGTTGTGTTGGCAGAGAGGAGAGTACGTTGGAAAGAGGTGGAGACAAATGGGACAATAAAATCAAACA
>OMNN01065730.1:0-19266 GCA_900302755.1 Chromis chromis
GATCTGTGCTGGTAACAAGCCGTCTGGGCCGCTATCATAACAGGCAGCATGGGAGGCAGTAAACCTTGGAACTGGATCCGTTTATTTGTCACAGACACGGTGAAAGAGTCCAGCACAAGTGGAGGGGGGACAGACACACAACGCACTTCATCTACTGCTACTACATTACCCATAAAGACACACAACGACAACAAAAAGACACAAAACAACCACAAAAAATACATATCAAACTAGAAAAGCACTCATAGAGCTCAGACCTCCTCCAAGCAGCTGCTACCTTCTCAGCTCCGTGGCGTATACCTCAGTAAACCACACTACTGTGTTAGCTGGTTCTGGGCTGGTAACAAGCCGTCTGGGCCGCTATCAGAACAGGCAGCATGGGAGGCAGTAAACCTTGAAACTGGATCCGTTTATTGGTCACAGACACGGTGAAAGAGTCCAGCACGAGTGCCAGGCGGGATATACACACAACGCACTACTACTACATTACCCATAAGCCACCGCGCTTAAAGCAGCAGGCTCAGGCCGGTAACAGCTCATTTCCACCCATATTGTGATTTCCACGAGCGGGATTTTCTCATTTTCGGTAATCCAGAACATCACCAACATTTAATCAGCGGTTCCGTGTCCCATTATCAACACTTCCTGAAAATTTCATTAAAATCCATTCATAACTTTTGTAGTTATCTTGCTAACAAACAAACAAACCGGCAAAAACATAACCTCTGATTGGCGGAGGTAATAATCTTGTAGTGTGCCCATTTCTAACATTGGACAGAAGAATATCTGCAAAGTATCTCCATGGGATGCAACTTGATTGATTTTAAAACTCCTTCAGTCTGAGCCCAGAACCAAGGACATAATTTGGAAAAATTACCATTTTTTTGGACCTTTAAAAACTGAAAAACAGAGAACAGCCACGACTCCATGTTTGAAATGTGTTCCATTTGAATATACAGTTCTGGACAGGAGGCTCGGTTCAGCAAATACCTTGTCTGAGAGCTCGTTCTCCACATCCTTCTTGATCCTGCGCAGCATGAAAGGCTTCAGGATCATGTGCAATCTGGAGAGCTGGTCTGAAACACAAACATCAGACAATCGTGTTTTAGCTACAGAACAAATTACACGCAACGACGGGCAGGAATAAAAGATCCGCGTTTGGCACACGTACGACAGAAATTTCTGAACAAACAAGCTGAAAAATATGATGTAAGCTGGAAAACGAGGGAAAACGCAGCTGAGAGAGAGAAACGTGTTTTGTTGCACTCACTCTCATCGATGGCGGACTTGTTTTCAGCGTGGCTCTCTATGTCCTTGGAGAACCACTCGTTAAACTCTTCATGGGAATCGAACAACGTGGGCATGATGAAGTGCAGCAGGGCCCACAGCTGAGAGACAGTAATAACACGAGGTTGTTAACGGCTCGGATTCGCGCGCAACACACACTTGCCAACACTCACAAATGCTGCTCACCTCGGCCATTGTGTTCTGGATGGGCGTCCCGGTGAGCAGGAGTCTGTTTCGACACTGGAACTGCAGCAGGATTTTCCACCGGACGCTAAAAATGAGCAGAAATTCAGATCTAGTATGAGCATTTATCATTCATATTCATTATTTAGTGCAAAGTAATCCAACCAGTTACTACTGCTGCGAGACTAAAGCTTTTCCAAAACATTTCCTAAGTGGATTTGTCCGTTTTGACCAGGATTAGCCAAGAAATGATGCACAGTCACGCAGCTGTGGAGGCTGACGACGTTTTTCCAGACTTCGTTATTGATTCACTTAATGATTTAAAGAACCGTGTCCTTGTTCTGCATATTTTCGCAGATTTATTACAAGCTGTGTACACTTATCATTTCTGAAAACACTTTTCCCAAGCGTCCTGTGCCTTAGAAAAGAAAATGTTTTTCCAAACTGAAAGGAAACTGCTGGTCATCGTCAGCTTGCAGTGACTAGAATAACACATTTCATTTTGATTTTTCTTTCTCGGCCAAAAGTAAGTTAAAATTGTGCAGTTCTAATCTAACCTAACCTTTATTGATCCCCTTGGGGAAACTCCTTCTCTGCATTGACCCATCCTATTCAAAGTTAACCTTAACTATACATACTAGGAGCAGTGGGCTGCCGCGGTGCAGCACCCGGGGAGCAGTCAGGGGTTAACCCTTTAAGTCCTAATACGTCATCAGTGACACGTTTGGGCTAGCGCACTTTGGAATACCGTAAATATGTCACCGTTTGTGCTATGGGAAAAAAAATCAAACGGTTTCTGAAAGCTGAGGCGTTGCACTTTACAGCCAATATGGTGTCATTACGGTAATTTCATTCGTACTCCCCCAGGAATCCGCTGGATGAAATTATCGTAAAATTACCGTAATGACACTATATTGGCTGTAAAGCGCAACGACATTGTCATTACGGTCTTTATGGTAATTTCATTCGTGCCCCCCCAGGAATCCACTCTATGAAATTACCGTAAAATTACTCTGGACGCCCCGATAGCGGTTATGTCGCGTGACCCAAGTGCTAAGGCGTAGCGGCTCTCCCGGGTTCGATTCCGACCTCGGGCGTTTACCGCATGTCCTTCCCCACTCTCTCCCGTTTCCGACTCTATCCACTGTCCTATCTAATAAAGGCATAAAAGGCCAAAAATGAATCTTAATCTTAAAAAAATAAAATAAAATCAAAGATGTTATATTACTCCTTCATTATTTAAACATTTTATGAAAAAGAAAAAAAATCAGCATAAGCTATTGACATGATTACAGATTCCAACTTTTTCTTAAGGTTTCTGGATATTCAGTTAAAAGAATCGCTAAAGTGGGCCTGTTTTCAAAAATTCACAACTTAAAAGTATTTGGAGTAGAGCTGTGGGATTTGGCAAGGTTCCATGGTTTAGGTAGAAGTTTTTGCATGATTTTTTTCAAGAAAGTCCATGACCTCACCTGGGAGGCCCTAGGTGAGATGGTGTGGAATGACTCTAAGGTAAACACTAGACTTTCTTTTTATAATATAATAGTCAGAAGCAAAAGGGGCCACTCTAGAAAACAAGGAGGAGGACAGGAATAGATGAAGAGGCATTAGCAGGGACAAGATCTGCACGAGGAACAAAGAAGATAAGAAAATACAGGCTGTGAGTGAAATACAGTACATTAGAGTTTAGTAAGCAGACCTGGGCTCTATTATAATTATAAAATCCCCATAATGACCCAGTAGACCACACATAAAGTGATTGGAGATACCTGCATTTCTGCAAACTGAAAATATTTATCCTGATATGGTTTGGTGACATCTAACCTGATAAGAGTTATTTAGGTAGGTCTGTGCAACAAGAGGCTGAGACTGATTCAACACCTGTGAATCAAGGTGAATTGGTGGAAAACAGGGAGGCTTCCATTGTAGCTACAAAAGGGAGAGGACATAAGTATATAAAACCTTCTTATTGAACACAAGAGCTGCTCACAGTCTCTTTTTATTCTCCTCCAGCACCCAGCTAAGTAGGGAGCTGCTGCATCTCCATCCCTCAGCCGAACAAGCATCCATTAAAGCTCTATATGACTAAAAACATCCCATGTGACCTCATCTGAAACTAACCAAAGTTTGCTGATGGTGAAGTAAAGTTCCTGGCCTTCACCATTGTCATGCAATATTCTCATTAAGACATTAAATCCAAGACTCTCAGGAGTAAAAGGTGCATGATAATTAATTCTTATTAGAGTTATTAGAGTATTAAAGTCTTGGTGAATGTGTGTATGTGCATTAGATGAGAGGAGGCTATAGCCGGCTGTAACTTAACAGCAGTGTTGGTTTAATTGCAAAACATCATCTTTTTCCTGCTGCTTTCACTCTGATTGAAACTTGATTATGTTCAAGGTTGTTTCTTTTTGTTGTTCTTTAATGCGAGGGCATGTACAGGTGTAGGCAAATGATTGCTTAGACAAATTATGATTTGTGTTTCATGTGTTTTTTTTCCTGTCTGACTCAGCTGTCCTTTGATTCCAACTGGATCTGCCATTGCTGGATTCATCACTGAATTGATCAAAAGTGATGAGTAATTTACAAGCGTGACGTTTGTGGTGGGTGGCAATTTCACTAATTGCATTAGTAGGCTACTGTACAAAGACGGAGCAGTGCTGTTTGATAGATAACCCTGGCAAAATGCCGTCCTGGGCAGCTGCCCATGTTGTCAACACCTAAATCCACCACTGACACAGTCGCCATGAGGATTTACAAACAACAGCAGAAGACATGAGAAAATGCAGTCATTGGACATAAACCAGGGTTTCCCAGAACTGTCAAATAACAGCATTCTGCTCTGATGTTATGGAGGTCAGTCATGTGCATTTGGACCCTAAATGAGGATCTAGAAAGTTCCACAAGACAAAAGATCATGCTAAAGATCAAGACTGTCCTCTCAAGACAAATGACAAGCATCAGGCATTTTACCAAGTGCCACAAAATGACATCTATTTAAGAGGCTGTAGTCAAAATGACAACAGAAGAATACGACGTTAGGTAATGTTATTGAAAAACAAAGTTTAGGAATAAACTTGGGTCAGATGGAAGGAGACCACTTCACCTATCCTTAAAGCCTTCTCTGCTTTGAATCTCTCTTAATACTGACTTTGGATGTCTGTTTTTCATCTTTGTTGTTCACTTTTACACTTACAGTATGATTTTAGAGCATATTTGACTCACATTGACTGAAATTTGAATGATATTGGAGCTGAAAGAAGCGCCTCTGCTCAAGCAAAGCTGAGGCTAGTTACCTTAGCTTGATAACACTGATTCCAATTCACCCTCTGAACCCCAAGAGTGTTTTTGTCACCTTTTTCCTCATTTTTCACTGCAATATAAAGTCTTGCACATTCTACGCAAACAGCGCAGCCATGGGTAGGAGTACAAAGAACTTAAAAATGTCTTTGGTGCTGTATGGCACAGTTTTAATGCCATAAATCAAGAAAAAAAGAAAAACATGACCATGATCGTACACAGATTTTAATCACGTCCAAGTTTATCATCGTAATGATAAAGACAAAGAGACCCAAACCTTAACAAAACCTTAAAGTAGTTAAATTTAAAGTCATTTTAACCTAAACCACAATGCTTCTTTAACCTTAAAGTATTCATTTAACTAAAGTTATTAAGCACCTTGCCCTAACCTGACTGTAACTACAACACTATCACTTTACATCAGGGATTTTTAAACCTCTGTAATGGTGACAGCTGACGTTGAACACATTGTGTTATTATTATGCCGTCCATGCATACATACATCACTCCATCTCGTGCTCGTGAATATGATATTTCTTGAACGCCTGGAGAGAATTTCCTCAAATTTGGCACAAACGTTCACTGGGACTCACGGATGAACTGATTTGATTTAGGTAGTGAAAGGTATGTACATAAAGGTCACTGTAGCCTCACAAAGCATGTCCTTGTCCATGAAATAGGTATGTAACAGGATAAAATGACGAGTTGATGACATTTATATCCAAAAGATCAAAGATCAAGCCTGGACAGACATGGATGTAGACTGTAACTTGACTTTCTGGTGGCAGCATACGACCACGAGGCGAAATGCCACATTTGTTTTTCTAAAGTGATTTGTAAAGGCCAATTCATGGTTTCTGCATCTGTGTTTCCACAGAGCTGCAGACTCAGAACGGTGGACTTGCACATGCTTTTTGTACATACTACAATTTGGGGTATGTGTATACACCGATCAGGCATAACATTATGAGCACCTGCCTAATATTGTGTTGGTCCCCCTTTTGTGGTCAAAAATGCTCTGAACCATTGGGCATGGACCAGAGGACCTCTCAGGGTGTCCTATGGGGTCTGGCACCAGGACGTTGGCAGTGGATCCTTTGGGTACTCTGGCTTGTGCAGTGGGGCCTCTGTCAATCAAACTTGTTCCACTGCATCCTGTTGATGCTTGATCAGAATGGGGTCTAGGAAGTTTGGAGGTCAAATCAACATCTTGGGCCATTGTCATGTTCCTCAAGATGTTCCTGATTGTTTGATGCCATGTGGTGGGGTGCATTTTCCTGCGGGGGTAGGCCAGTGACATTTGGGATTTCCATTTGCATGAGGGAGTGTGCTTGTTCTGGGAGAATGTTTATTTGGGTGTCTAAGTCTCATCAACACGGATGTTAAAATCCACGGTTTTCCAGCAGAACACCACATAGTACCAATATGATCAATGTTATTCACTTCACCTGTCAGTGGTCATAATGTTGTGGCTCAACGGTGTATATATGCTCAATAAAAAGGAAAGGAAAAATCATTAAATAAATAGGAAAAAATAAGATTCCTTACCATTGTTATGAAACTTGAAATCTCCAACGAACTTGACATACTCATACACAGGTGGCTCCTTTGGGTCGATGTTACCTCTGGCTAGATGACAGCAAAATTCAATATGTGCCTCACCTGAAAACAAATGTTCACTGTTAATACCCAATACATAATACAGTATATATGCATCTTTATAACACTTGTTCATGAGGTGCTTCTTGATGATATTTTCTGTGTTTTTATGACACTAATACGACAGTAGCTGCAGATGCGCTGTGCAGAAATGAAGATCTAAAGTATAATTTTTATGCAAACAAAGAAAACACAATTCATATGCAGCCTTGTTTTCATCAGACTTATACAGCTGGTGTAGATAATGTTATTAAAATAGTCTGAGAAGGGGGAAAAGGTTCACGTCAACAAAGGGGTCTGGTATAATGTTTATGTGATATTTTATTACGCTCATAAATACATTTCTTACATCCACTGGGAGACTCAGAGAAGCTGATTTACAGGTTGACAGCATATCAAGTGCACTTTAAAGTGAAGAGGCTTTCCAAACTGAACTCTGTGAAAGAGAAACTTTTACTAACGCGGCACTCCGACCTCGATGAGACTTGAATATCCTCAAAATCTACTGTTTTGCCGACAGTTAAAGGCAGTTGATTATTTATTCTGCTGAAAAGCTCAAAAATCTAAATGTTTTCAGAGACATGCCAAGGTAGCTTTTTTTATTTGTATTCAACCGATGGAAGGAAAAAAAAGAATGAATTAGAAAATCATGTCTTATGTAAGCAGACTCAGCATAATTTAGCATAGCAAGGCAGTGATTTTGCTAAAAAGCCTTTTGCACAAGAGGTGTAGATCACTCCAGACGCGACTTTGTGACCGTTTGCTATTTAGGCTACTAAGAACAGACCAGAATAGTCACCACACACCCTCTCTGTTCCCCAGAAAAGCCAAATAGTAGCACAGGATTAAGGTCAGTGTCTTAAACCGCACCATACTACATTGCTTTGGATTACTGTGCTAACATAACAGTGATTTAAAGTCTTAACCATGATACTAAGCTAGTTCCTATTATTAGCCAAAAGTCTAATCATAGATACACACTAATCAGCAATCCAATAAACTACAGACCCCAATGCAGCAGCCTGCTCTATATACAGAGAGTTCAGTCTGGAGGAGATGTTGTGAAACAGCGTGTGAAAATCTAGAGTCAAGTGTTGTTTTTGTGTTTCAGCCACAGACCTTAAATATATATTAAAAAAAAGAAGAATACAACGTTTTGAGCTCCAGGTGACAAACCACAATACTGACTGTTCTGTACTCCGTGTTTCTCCCACAAACTGAACCTCTGATCTCCTGAAACGGGAGACAATCTACAGGCTTTAACCTCTTCTGCTGTGCTTCAGCATGATGACCCAGACACGGTGTGTGCAGAGAGTCGCTCAGCGGGATACTCACTGTCAAGGAAGTCAGCAGCAATGGGGTCAGTCATCAGCATGTGGGATGATAGCAGCTTATACACCTCCCCGTGTTCCCGCTCCGGGAGGAAATTCAAGATATTTTGGTCCACCATATCTGACTGGTGTGGAAAAAAAATACACAAATGACAGTCAGGCTTTTGGGGGGAGTGTGTCAAATGCAATGTGCAATTCTAATGTGTGGCAGTTTCTTTTCAGTTAAATGGCTTCTCTTATTCGCAAGCAACAGACTGCTGTAAAAAATAGATAAAACTGACATATTGATCCTCTGAACTCCAGAACCCACCGGCAGGTTTCAAAGGCTTGTTGTCTTTCAAAAAAACAAAAAAACATCGAAAATGGCACAATTTATAAGAACCAAAAAACAAAACAACAACAACAACAACAACAACAAAAAGAATCACTGGATTTTAAAGTTTTGGTAAAAAAAGATAATAATTTGTGACATACCGTTCACTGGAAGAGTTAACAAAATCTAAGCATAAATTGTGATATTCCATCAAAGTGACTTCATTCTACATGTCTAATTAAAAAATTCACCAAAGATAAAGCGTTTGTTCCAACCAGATTCTGTAAAAGACTAAAGATTTGCTTCTCCTCAGCGCAACCAATAAGCCATTAGTGAATCAGCTGTGACCAACAGTCAGGTGACAAAAATCCAGAGACTTTTTGACTGAACTAGGGTTGAACTGCAGGCTGTGTTTACACAAAGCATTGAAACAAATTAAAAACGTAAGTAGCAAAATATCTATAGCATGGAGTGTCACGATTTTAGTTAAACCTGTGCACACTTGGAAATATGTTGTACATGTTGATTCCAAGTTAAAAAAAATTGTAAAATTAGTAATCAAAGTTCAACCTTTTCTATTTTTATGAATTAAGGCATAACTTAAATTATAACAAGAGACATTTTTTAGTTCTCTTTACTTCTAGCTATGGTTGTGCTGTTTCCATTGAGGTGCAGGACTTTATATTACAGTAAAAAATGAGTCCACAGTGAGTAAAAAATGTGACGAGAGCAAAAATCGCCTAGAAAGTGTTTGGAGTTCAGAGGATTAATAAGCATCAAATGAGTGCTTTTCCAGCTGCTCACAAATGGAGAAACCACAGAGCGTCACAGTAGAGACACCAACAGCCTCTGGCAGTTATAAACTGGTTTGTGCAGAAATGGAAGTTATTTAAGTTGTCATAATTGAAGAAGTAAAGAGCCTTATCAAAGCAAATGAAAACAAATCCTTGATCAAATCAGGTCAAGTCAAATATTGGCCAACATTTATTGGTGAACCTGCAACTGCTCTGTTTCTAATCAAGAGCCATTTATATTTAAGTGGCGATGTGAGGTAGACGAATGTGTTTGGATGATTTATTAAAGCTCACTTACCGGTAAATGGCCAATAAGTGAAGACACACTGTCAGATACGTATATGATGTTGCCATCTGTAGTTAATGCAACCAGGAAACCATCCAGGGCCTAGAAGAAGAGGGAGAACGTTGGCACACTGAGGTTTTAATGTGTTACAGTGTGTTAAAGGGTGGTGTGGCTTTGTTTTATTGTCACATATCTTCTTCTGTGGAAGTCATCATAAAATTATACTGGCATGTTGTTGATGTGCTGCTATTTACTCAGCTCCTTATCTGTCACATGACTTCTCCAGCAATTATTTTTAGAACAAAACATGTGAACGTGATCAATATAAAATTCATCTAATGTCCATTTGTTTTTATCATCAGTGTCGGAGCTGAATCGCCTGTTTTACAAACACAGCCTCCCTCCTGGTGTTTTACCTCCAGCATCAGCTGAGTGAACTCCTCATTACTGAGGAACGAAGGCTTCCAGTCCTGCCTCACATCACAGGTTTCATTCTGTGCAGTGATGTCTGGAAAAGACGGAAGGTTTAATAAAACGCCGGCATTAAAATTCGGCTAAATATAAATGTTTAAATAAGAACGCGCGCTGCGTGCAGACTGCAGAACGGCTCCCCTACCTTTCTGCTTCTGCAAGAAGTCGATCGTCCTCTGCAGTATGGTGGACTTATCCATCTTGCGTGGATGGCCTTGACCCTGCAGCATGGTGCACAGCTCTTTGATGAGCACATTGAATTGGTCTCTTCTTTTCTTTTCCGATTTGTTTCGGGATGCCCTGAAGCAGACGAAACACGACAGAGAGATTACGCATCAGGGGGAATGCAAAGCTCAATTAAGTGACTTTAGTTTCTCTTGTGTTTTCTTTTATTCACACCATAAATGGAAGAGCAGATACAGCTGAGAATAAAAGAATCTGACAGAAACACAGCACGGTCCTGAAAACTAGCAGATTTCTTCTTTCGTTTACTGTCAACATCCCAAATATTAAGGTTAGATACGTTTTTTTCCACTTGAATGAAACTACCTCTTATTATGTGCATATGTGCAATATTAAACTGTTAAATTAGAGAGTCAAAAGAAACCAGAAGCAACAGGTGACAAAAAAAAAAAACTTATCTTCACTTGTGAATACAGTTTTTCATTCATTCATTGTATCTATTAACCCCCCCTAAACAATTTATAGGCTTTTTTTTTTTTTTTTTTTTTCTTCTGGCTCATTTTTCACTGCAATTTCAAGTTCTGGATCTCTATGGAAAGGGCACAACCAAGGCTAAAGGAAACGAGAACTCAAGCGTATCTTTTGTGTGGAATAATACAGTTCAGCTCAGTGTAATCGTCGCCTGCAGTTCAGCCAAAAAGAATTCCCTGAATTTCTATCATGTGACTGTTGGTGGTGGCTAAGTAACTAATGATTTAAAAGTTGCACCGAGGAGGACAGAATCTTTTTGTTTTTTACAGAATCTACATGCACAATGACGTAATTTTGATAAAAATATCCCAAATTTAAAATTAAATTTATTTACGGATACAACTGGAAGTCACACATGGTTAGTTCAAGGACAATCTGAGAATTGAAAATGTGACAATTATTTCTGGTTTTACAGTTCTTGTGCCGATAAATGGTGTCATTTGCAGATTCTTTTAAAAAGGTAACATGCCGTTCAAACCCACCATTGGTTTTTGGGGTTTAGTGAGTAAAAACCCAGTAGAGCACATTGAGGTTGAACCCTCATTATTAATGGTGCCAAGGTACATGCAATAAACCCAGACACTTTTTATAATCAAATAGCAGTGACAGAAAAAAACAGGGCTCTGTCATTAAAATGTGTAGGAATTACCAAAGAGATAAATAAGAATATTGTTGTATTACATGTATTATGTCCATTATTTAATATAAAGTTAAGCTCAGACAGCCTCAACAACAACATTACACTGGAGCTACTAACTACTGGAACCACTAACAAAGGTGTATATTATCTATCCGTATTACAATAAATAAATGAGTTAACTATGCACTGTTAATAAAATCAAAAGAGAAAGCTATACAAACAAACATATACACAGAAGTTGCGTACCTTTTTGCCCTGTCCTTCTCATCTTCATCTTCCACGCAGCTGCTGGCGCTGGAAACACAAGGACACAAGTTAAAATGTAGTTTCTCTTTGGCATCAAACACGACTAACAAAAATGTTATGATATGATGTTATTTGCATTACATTCATCATTTTACACAGCAGAAATGTCATAGTAGGAAAACACAGGCTTTAGTATGAACATTAACATTAGCTCTGCTCTGTTCCAGCGTCCCAGTACGTCATGACAGTGTGACAGCGAATCTCCATTTACAAAACCAGGACCCTGAAGCTGAAGCAGATAAATGGATTCGCCATCATATCTTTTATCATGCATCTCTGCTTTTCCTACTGTGACATGTCAAAATATGCTCTACTGTATATATATATAAAAAAAAGGAGCCTATGCGCATTAACTGGCATCCTGGGTTTCAGGTTATGTTGAGGAAAAAAAGCTCATTCAGTGGTTCAATCAAATAAACTCCAGAGATTATCACAGACAAACTGTGCACTTCCCACTATTAATGCCATGATTCTGTTGGAGTAACCTGCTAACCCAGATGAAGCTCCTGGTTTCCCCCGATGTTTAACGGGTTACTGTGGCATGTAAACGGCCTACTCCATATTCCTGCTTTCGGTTTATTACATGTTTTGATAGTTACCAGCAGCTTAGCTGGAAGCTGATGTTATCATTTTATTTTTTACTGCCGGTATATATTCACAACAACAGCATGAGTGGACTTTTTATACTACAACAGCCTCATCAGTGGCAATAGAGATAATCAGTGTATGTAAACAGCCTCGCCCAAGACTTTAACCTAAAGGGCTGCAATCAGGTTTAGTTATTTTATCATTTATTTTAAAGCTTCTCTCTTTCTCTGTCTGACTGTGCAAAGATAGACACTTGTGAGCTTACAGTCACTAATGCATAAAATAAAGCTTGAGAACTTTGCAAATTTCACATTCACAGATGGCAATAAGAGCACTTTTATACGGCTGCATTGACTGGAGATGAGCAGCGCTGTGTTCATTGCTATAATCATATGTGTCGATATAAGAGGCGATGCAACGCTTATAGAAACCACAGGCGATTCAAAAAGCAACCACTGGAGTTTAAGAGAGAAAATAAGAGTTTCTTCTGTGTGACTGCAGCCTTTTACTGGATCAAATTTAATTTAGTTGCACAGTGATTCATTAAAATGCTTCATTACCCTTGATGGATGTAAGTGCTTTGATCACATCTGTGTTAAAAGGCTCTTTGCTTTGTAAAGCAGATGGCACTGGGAGTTGTAAGTACAGAGCCTCGATATTATGCACACCGTACTATGGACGGTGCATTAGACAGATTTCTTCAGTTGTTCAAATCCAAAACTTGCTTCATGTCTTCTCAGAACATGTTTTGTTTAATATTTTATCATCCGACTATCCAAAACTAGATAGAACTTCTCCTCTCCTTTTATTCTTTAGTCCATTGTCCATCCGCATTCTCCTCCATTTCTATTTAATAGTAACTTTGCCATAGTTTGAGTGAAAAACAGACTTTTTCTTTTCAGACTTTCTGGCTGACACCTCAGCTGTTTTATTATTATAATTTTTTTAACACCTTTTATTTTTACAGAAGTACTAATATATCGGTGCAACACACTGAAATACAGTTCACAGGCTTTGAGCAGAATAATACGTGTGAACATTTTGAGATCATTTCTGATCGTGCCGAACCGATGAATGACAAAAGTGCGGCAACCATTGAAATATTTAACAGTGATGGAGGAAGAGGAAGCACTGAGGTATTATTGAGGAGTGATTTTTAAAAAACTGCCAGCAGCTAGAATTTTAGGAGTAAATACATGATATTAAAATATTGGTTTTCTTTTAAATAATGCCTCATATATCTAAATAAAGCTTTCATAAAATAACTTAACTACCCACACTACATCATATTTGGACTCATGCTGGATTTGACGTAACTGCTGATTACATTTACATGACATCCCAGCTAAGGCTCCTCTCATTCCTTATACTGTATGTACTAATGCAACATCTTCAAGACAAATAATGCTGCACTATATTTGCAGAATATATCAAATGCAGATATAAATAGCCAAGTATATAACTCAAACAAAAACCACAAACAGAGGTTCACTTAGTTTGATACTCACTCCCAGTCCCTGTGGGAGGACGGACAGGGGCCACCGAAGTCAGAAAGGTTGTCCATACTCACTCCCTCTCCCAACCAGGCCCTTTCTGAAGTCTTGTAAGTCCCATCCGCGCTGACCTCGTCTGAACACTCTTTTAGAAAGACCTACCACGGACCAGTCGCCCACCACCTCCTCGAATCCACCAAAGAAACGCCAAATCCTGTGGAAATAGACAAAACTGATTACAACACCCTGTAGGAGAGCATGTCGAGGAGGATTAAAACTGCATCCGTTCGTGTTAGTGTAAAGCAGGTGGGATTTGTGTTAAGAAAAAAAAAGAATCTGCATTTTTTACCTCGAGGACTTAATGTGCTTTGCTGGAGAAGCTTTAATAATGCAATGTAAAGTGAATGAGCCATCTTCACCTGGGCGCTTCATCACTAAAGAAGTGTTTTTGTATGGGAGGAGCTCCCCTGACCTAGAAAGCTGTCTAAAGCAGACACCTCTTTTGATAGCCCAGCGTGAAAACCTGAGTGCAGAACAGCCACCTTCTTCACATCCTTTGTACATGGCGAGTTTTAGCAACATGCAGCAGACACCTCTTTTATAAACCTGACCGAGAAGTCCGAGTGGAGCCTTAGCCCGCTGCAATTAGCAACGCAACACTGTGTGTATTCAATGACAGATATTAATAACGTGTCTGCAGACACTGTACACTTCAAAACATGTGTTTTTTCCTTTATGTGGCTACAGAACACACTGTACATCATCTTAGTCAGCCGGTTTGGGCCGTCTAAAATACTAACAATAACAAAGAGCAATTATTTTATTCCAAGCCACCATCATTTTCCAGTAGGAAAACAACATATGCTTCCTTTTAACCCTAATTAAAGTAGTCCATGGCTTTGTGGTCTGGAAATAAATTACATTATGTATCAATTATATTCAAGTTATAATTATAGTTAGTGGGTCATCTTAATTCAGGCAGTCGACAGTGTTTGTCTTATTCCACATGTACTGAGAGCGGCCTCGGGCACAAACTACCAGTTATTGCTTCTTCCATCATTTTTAAACTAAACAAGAGCCGCGGTCAGAGCAGGAACACTTTAATGGAAACACACGAGTGATGTGATGTAATTAAGTACTCGAAAGATTAGAAGTCTCTGTCTAACCCAAAAAAAAGTGAGCTGATAAAGTCTTATGCGCTGATTCTAATAGGAAAGCAATACGTTCTAATAATGAAATGAAGGTATTTAATTATAGAAATAATTTTTTTTGTGTTAGCTTTTGGGACTCTCTCTCTCTCTGTGTGCTTCCACTGCATATACAAACGTTCAGCTGTATGTAGCTGGTCTTAAAGCACAACTTTAGCTAAAATTACTTGACCCACAGACCACTTGTGTTCCAAAACAATGTGACCTATAAAAATGTAATTATATACATTTCTTAGTGGTGCAGCATAAGAAAAGAGGAAGAAACACTGACAGCCGGCTGATTTAGAAACTCTCTGGTCAGTTTGCTTTTATCAGCACCATAGGATTTTCTATACATCTCACCAATATCACAGATCCATTCGTATTAGTGTATATTTAGTCTGATATACTGTGATGTGAAAACTTTACTTCTGCAGTGCATAATGCAGAAAAAAAAAGATGTTTGGGGTCAATTAGAAATGGTTTAATCAGAATTTGTTGAGCAGAGCAGCTCAAACTACATTGTTAACAATAGTATCAGTAATATCTGCAGCGCATGTAGCAGAGTTCCCATCACAGCTGAGCAAACAGTGAAGCGGCGTTGTTAATGAAAGCTGCTAACTAGTTTACGACAGACACTGCTGGAAAATTAATAAACACTGGCCACATCATCAATCTCTTTCAACATAACTTTACGCTTTGAGTATATGCTAAGATATAAAGTGTATCTATCGGCTGATATATTGATTATTATATTGATTATTACATCAGGCTGGTCGGGCTCTAATGTTTAAAATCCCAGTTTAGTCACATTTGAATCTTCACTGAAGTTCTGAAATTCACTCACTATTATGAGACAATACAATCTGACTGAAACTCTGTATTGGATTCAAGTAATACATATTGTATTATGTATCTCGCAAATTATACCGTGAGCTGATTTGCCAAAAGTGGCCGGTGCTGAGATAAAAACATTCCACTTAACATTCTACTCATCTCAGGTTAATTCAGGTAAAAATCTACTACTTGTTGCTTTAAAATCAGGCCCTGGGTTTCTTTTTCTGTTTGCCTCATCTGTTCTTCAGATACATTCAGCTGTGATTCTTTTTTTTTTTATGTTGCTTCATTACTTTGTATTGAAGCATGTACAGACAGGTGACAAATTAAAGGAAAACCTGAACTGTTGACCCCTACAGTGAGAGGATCAGGTGGTTGTTATGTTGTCGGGGCATTTTGTTGGCATGATTTGGCTCCACTTGTCCTTTCAGAGGTAAAGGTCACCGCAAATTAATACAAAGTTGTTCTGAGTCATCACCTTTAATCCCGTGACGAAACTTTTCCATCCTGATGGGAGTGGCGTCTTAAGGACGACAACGACACACGTATGATGTAAATCATTTGCTTTCGTCTCCACAGTCACAGGATCTCAAACCAGTGGAACGCCTGTGGGAGATTTTTGGACTGACGCATTAAGTCAGCACTCCTCGCCACCATCATCAAAACACCAAATGCGGGAATTTGTTTTGGAAAAAAATGCGCTTCATCCCTCCGGTAGAGTTCAGAGAATCGGAGAATTAAGATGCATTGAAGCAGCACAGGTTGACCCAACACCTCATTAAACCACTTCATCTTTAATCTGTACTACTAAGAGCATCAAATGGGTCAGAGGCAGCCAGTAAGGTAAAAAATCAAATCAAAGACACAGAAGCTTTTACTGTGATACAGCAGGTGTTGATTTTTACCAGACATTAAACACCAGGAGAAGACTCCACTGTCTGTGTCTCAGTGAAATATATTCATATACAGCTAATTTGCTGTTTGCTCAGTTAGGACTCACAGTCCCAATGCACATGGACACAATGGGCCTAGTTTTACATTCCATCTCCTACTTCAAGTCTGGTATTTTTTCATTTAATTGCCGTGAACATGTTGTTGGGGGAACATTTTAAACATTTTAACAAGCTGACTCTATATTTTTTTGTTGCCCGATCAACCCAAACTTTCGAGATCTCAACACGAAGCTGGAGCTACGTGGCCTCTATAATCTCACACTCCCTGTATGATACACATGCTGTCACCCCACCTTCAGACTTATTGCTTATTACATCTCAAAGCACCAACCACTTCAATGGAAACGCAGATTGCAAATTAAAGTCTTAATTAAGGTAAACAAACCGGTATCTCCTCCCCTGACCACACAAACATGAGAGAAGACAACAGCAAAAATGCAGCAGAAAGTATGTTGAACAAAACCCAGACCAAATTTCTAAAATGCTACCGAGCTTTTATTTAATTACAATTCCAATGCCATTGCAGTTGACATTCTTTTTAGGTTAAGCCAGAAAAAACATTTGCTACCGCTGACGGCAACATTAATGCTTAATCAGAAACACAACTTCCGCATTTACTGCAGTGCCGTCCTGCCAAACTACTGTTTTTATTTACAACGTGAGACTGAAACCAAAAAAAAATGCCCCAAAGATGTCTAAACAGTAGCAAAATGTAAAAAACAAAAGCCTAATTTCCTATATAGGCAACACAAATCAATTAATACTGCTCAAAAATACACAACCTTAGGTGCGTCAAGAATCACCGTATGCATCTTTAACACACTTCACTCTGCAAAGCTATGTAAAATGAAACCCCCCGTTCTTTTAACGTATTGAGGTTAAACCACACCTTGCAAGGTTAACAGCTAAAAAACATCAGAGTCTGGTTACACTGCTGCCTGCAGGTATTTAAAGCCTTTAACTAGAAACCTGAACTTGAGACACAAGCCAGCACGCTGAAGTTCAAGTTCACGACCAACACTGTATGTAAACAGGCTGTAACAGGGACACGGAGTCTGACAATGACAATATAGGAGTTTCTTTGTGGACAGGAAACCTAATGTATTAATCGCTGGTGTCCTAGAAAGAGCGTTGGTTATATTTTATGCTTTAACTGGAGCCACACTAAACCTCTCACCTGACACTATAGGGATATAATGGAATATCTGCTCCATTTGTGCATTTAAAGTAAAGCCTCTTTTTTTTACTATTTTTACTTGCTTTTCTGAGGCTCTTTAATATTTAAAGTTTACATCTGGTGATTGATTCCTAAGCAAATTCAAAACGGTACTACGAGGCTTATTTTCATTTCAAACGCAGCGTCACTGAAACGCACTGATGGCTTTGATGAGAAATAAAGTGTGTTTGTGTGCACAGCCTCCTTACTGCTGGAGATATACAGCCACCCTCCACTGCAATAAATGACATCTAAAAAGCCATTGTCCCCTCTGTAGCTTTTTTACCTTCAACAAGATATCGGTGCCGATCATTGAAAAACACTGGAGTTACATCCAGTTTGTGCTGCAGCAGATGGTTGTTTATGTTGCTGGAGTTTAGGATACATGAGGTGTGGCGATTACATAATCCATCCAATGCTTGAATTCAATTTCTTTTATTTCGAGGCGACTTAAACTGGCAGCAGTTAACTGTGCGTGTCCATCAATCATCGCTCCATCCTCCCTGTGTGACTGTCATGCTTTTGATGTTATCTCATGTGGTAACACTCCATCACATGTTTCGTATCTGTGACACAATGCGCATGAACTAATTTCAAAACAATGGATAGCAAACCAAATATCTGCCAGAAAAATCACAGCTGACAGTCGTTCAGCCCCAGTTGTTTGTCATCCTGTTAAAAATCTGAGATGCCGAAATGCCGTCACGCTATCTGTGGCATTCAAACAGGTTGTGTCCGATGCCGTCGGTCACTTTAACAATAATGAGGGCACAAGCACAGATGAGAAATGTTGACAGTAGATATTTCCCAGTAGCTGTCCAAGAAAAACCTGTTGAACGTCGTGATTGGGGCGTGGCGGACAAGCCTGTCGGTGCCAACCCGTAATGATTGCAGCTTCAAAGGATTTATGCCACATGTGATTTATAGATTTAACCCTTTCCCGTATTGACGGCTGCACATACTGTAGTTGTGATGTTATCTGATGCGTACTGAGCACCATGTTGTCAGAAATCCTGTTTCACAATCAATCACCTCACAATGGTTGGAATTCTTTTACTATAGATGCTGTTTACATGGTAATTCAGAACAATGCAGTTCATATTTAATCTGTGAGTCCGAAGACAAGAAAACCTATGATGTAGATTTTTATCAAACTACACAGGAACTGTGTCATTTTAATGCCTATAATTAATTCTGCAAATCACAAACTGGAATCAAGACTTACAATTACATCTCAACAGACCCAGTTTATGAAGACTGTAACTAGAATTTTTAAGTGACTTAAGGATTTAGATGGAGCTGTCAAATGGATACAGTTACAATATATACACAGATCAGGCATAACATTATGACCACCTGCCTAATATTGTGTTGGTCCCCATTGTGTGGTCAAAAATGCTATGGACAAGAGGACCTCTCAGGGTGTCCTATGGGGTCTGGCACCAGGATGTTGGCAATGGATCCTTTGGGTACTCTGGCTTGTGCAGTGGGGCCTCTGTCAATCAAACTTGTTCCACTGCATCCTGTTGATGCTTGATCAGAATGGGGTCTAGGAAGTTTGGAGGTCAAATCAACATCTTGGGCGATTGTCATGTTCCTCAAGATGTTCCTGATTGTTTGATGTTTTTGCCATGTGGTGGGGTGCATTTCCCTGCAGGGGTAGGCCAGTGACATTTGGGATTTCCATTTGCATAAGGGAGTGTGCTTG
>OMNN01065737.1:16826-30337 GCA_900302755.1 Chromis chromis
AAAAAAAAAAAAAAAAAAAAAAAAAAGCAAGATGAATATGTGTAGTTCTATAAAGAAGTATTACAAAGGTCAGATCATCACCTCCAAATCTGAACGTGCAGAAGCTACACAGTATGTGTCTTGCATTGACTGCACATCTGTGAATAGAAAAGTGGATAAAAATGGATGTGGAATATAGTAGAGAAAGAAGTAGGTTCCACAACACCAATATATGGAATCTTGATGTGGATGTTTCCTCTGCCCTACAATGCAACTGATGAGAACTTCCTCCATTAAGATCAACAAAAGTATATGAAGAAAGTACATAGTTGACTCCATTTGCAGCCCTTTTATTTTAGATAACCCCTTAGAACCCAATGGATCCACTCTGCATCCAAATTCACATGCCTTCTTCTTGGTTAAATTGCTCGCAAAGTATTAATTACAGCTAGGTGTTGTGCCTATTACATTAAACCCCACGACTTGACCTTTCCAACAATGTGAGTTGCTTGTCTGTGTGGCGATGTGTTGGCAAGAAAAATAATCAGTCACAACCTGCATACAGCTCTGCGTCCATCTCCTTTCTACTAATCCATCCTTACTAATTTGTTTACCCATTTTAACCTCCTGAAGACCCTGTCATTTCATTAAATACCACATATCAAGGTAGATACAGATAGATCCAGTGATACGAGTTGTTTCTCTGTGCGCTAAATCTGGTTTTAAAAGTACAGAATTTCTGCATTGTCTCCAACATAGAATCAACATTTCATCCAACTTTTTTTAAATAAATGAACACAGAATAATGGACTTGCTTTTCATTGCAATAATTCAGAAGTTGAAAACATTAGCACAGGTCACCAATGCACAAGAAGGCAGTGGCGATTCTAGACTTTAGAGGGCCCAAGGCAAACTGTTGGTGGGCCCTCTGTTGGAGGGTGGGAGCAAACTTTACAGTATCCCACCATGATGGTTTTGATATTTCTAGATTCTACTGCCAGCATTTTATGTTTTTTCCTTAATATGCAGACTAATGTAAAAATCTACAAGAAACACTCAATAGCCTAGACTAGTCAGAGAGGACTCACATGTTTGTTGATTAAGAGAACAAGATATATTTGGCCAACCCTTTTAATAACCAAGATAAAAAGCTTGCAGGTAAAGGTAGTAAAATTACCCTGAAAATAGCCTTGGGCTCAGAAGGTTCAAATAGTAAATTCAAGATTCATTATCAGATTCTGTAGTTTGTTAGTTTGCAAATCTGTGTTTATATGTCAGAAAGATGTGTGACCCAGACTTGAACTTACTAGAAGCCTCAGCTTAGAGTGTTTTCCTAGTGTTTGAGTCTTATGGTCTCAGATTTTCAGCCGCAGTCAAGCTCTAATGACTCCATCAGTTGAACTGAGCCAGAAAGGTAACCACGCAGAAAGGCATTGAAAAAACCTGCAATGAGAGCAACCCAGAGCACCAGGTAGAGTAGTAGTAGCTGAATGTAAAGAGGAAAGTGTGTGGTTGGGGGGTAGACAGCAGTGTGTTTCATCCTGCGCTAGTTCTGTGGGACAGCTTGGATTATCAGTGGTGTTATGGTCCGGGGCAAGGCTTTCATGCCGCCACCGTGGTCAAATGCCTTTGATACGCTTGGCCAGCACCCTCCAGGCGGCAGGAATCCAAAGGAAGAGCACAGCAGAAGAAGAGTAAAAAGGCACCAAAAGAGACACTGAAACCCTATGAAGGTTTTATTTGCTGCATGTGTGTGCGCTCCTCCGTGTGAGTTCAAAGTCACCCACATGCTATGATCATACGCTGTGTGATGTATGTGTGTGTTTTCTAGACTCCCACTCTCTGAGAGGTGGGGTGTGAAATCAGGTCTCTCTGCTCCTCAGCCTCCCAGTCTTGTTTCCACAAATTCCTCTCTTCTTCTTCGTTTGTCGCCATCTGTCTCTACACTGCAACCTCCGCCCCTCCAGTTCTCTCTCAAACTGTGACCTTGCTATCGCCCATTTCACACCACCCTCCTCATCTCCCTCCTTGTGCTTGTCTTTGTCACTCCTCCTGCCTCTCTCATCACTTCTCCCCATCTCTCTCCCTCTCTCCTTGCCTCTGATCTTCCCTTTCTCAGGGGCAGTTTTGTGTAATTAAGTCCATGGTAGTGCTGTTGGTACACCAGCTCTCTGCCATCCTGACGGCCAAATTAAAAATTGATTTCTTCGATGGATTCCATGCACTGGATGAATGCTCCTGCCCTCCTCCTTGCCCTCACTCTCTTCCACTCTTTTTCCCTTCCTGCCCTACCAACTTCATATCGATGCTCTCTCTGCGTCTCCAGCTTCCTCCAAGTCTCACCTTTGTTCCACTGTAAAATCTACTGGAGTCACCCATCACCTCAACTCACACCCTCCCTACTATAAGTCAACATTCACTTAGACTTTGCAGTTGAAAGTGTGCTGCTGCAAAGCTTGCCATCTTTCATTTGTTTCTTTATCACTAAGTTAAGAGCTGTCAGTATAATATACACCGATCAGCCACAACATTATGACCACTGACAGGATCCAAAATCTTGGATTCTGCCATCCGTGTTGATGAGACTTAGACACCCAAATAAACATTGTCCCAGAACAAACACACTCCCTCATGCAAATGGCAATCCCACATGTCACTGGTATACCCCCGCAGGAAAATGCACCCCACCACATGGCAAAATCATCAAACAATCAGGAACATGTTGAGGAACATAACAATCAGCCAAGATGTTGATTTGACCTCCAAACTGCCTAGACCCCATTCTGATCAAGCATCAACAGGATGCAGTGGAACAAGTTTGATTGACAGAGGCCCCACTGCACAAGCCAGAGTACCCAAAGGACCCACTGCCAACGTCCTGGTGCCAGACTCCATAGGACACCCTGAGACGTCCTTTGGTCCATGCCCAATGGTTCAGAGCATTTTTGACCACATAAGGGGGACCAACACAATATTAGGCAGGTGCTCATAATGTTATGCCTGATCGGTGTATGGTAATGCAGACATTACATCACAAACAGTCAGTAAATGCCACTAAAGTTGTTAAATGCAAAGGATATTTGTTAAATTACCTTTTAGAATGGATTGGTAGAGTGTCTGTCAACCAGTTGCAACACTCTACAAAAGCAGACTCAAACTGTGTGTTGCATAGGCTCATTAAACATTCACAACCGCAAGCATATGAGGGAGAAAAAAAAAGTAATTATTTTTGTACTCGAGACCTGCTGGGTTTTAGATTTACAGAGTTTCTCAATGACAAAACAAATCAATGGAGTCACCCCTGTGGGAGGCTTCGGCCCTGCGTTAGGTATGCCATTAGAACCGTAAGAAAGAGCAAGTCAGAGTCCATGTCAACGCCGCGCACATTCTGATTTGAGAAAGATCAGCGAGAGTTAAGTCAGCACAAAAACACCCTGTGGCACTGCTACGCAAGTCAATGAATTCTGAAGTCAGATGTGATCGCATCAAAAGAGGGGACAAAAACTGTGTTTCTAGGCCTTAAAAACTCTATTCAGGACTTCTCAGTTTTTTAAAAACCTTTGACATGTGGTTATTTTATTATTGGACAGAACCAGTGAACTATTCTGACTTGGCTTTTGAGACCTGCCCCCTGATATTAAAGAGGACATATTACACAATGCCTGTGTAAAGCCAGAGTTTCAAGAAAGGCGTATAGCATAGATGCTAAGTCAGCACAAGTACTTATACAGAACCTGGCCCTGACTGAGTACAGATTGTCTAGGTCCTTTGTTTTACAAAGGCACCAATTATTTGATATCTCTGAGTGGGCCGTATATCCTTTACACACTTTATTGCTCCCATGCCTCCCTACATCCTTCTGTTACCTTCTCATTTGTCATTCACCACCTTCCTCAGTCTTTCTTACTGTTTAACTCTTTCTCTTGTATTCTCCAGCCTTCCTTCTTTTACATTTTATAATTTTTTGTTGCCCCCCCAGCTCCTCTTCCCTTTTACATTTGTATTATTTTACTAGGGACACACTGGTAGACTTTGGTGACTGTGATAGCGATTCACACACTTAAAAAACTGGCCTGTCTGACACAAGAAAAGCTTGGAACTGGTCAACTGGCAACTGGTGTTTTCAGAAGGTACAAATTCAAGTTAAAATAATGCATACCTTTTTTGAAAAATCTGAATGATTGAAAATATAGCAACCTACTTGCAATTCATTCAATTTGGTGCAAGTTCATATAGATGATGTATTGAGATCTAATATACAGGTTACATAAAACTGTAAAAAAGTAATGTACTACTGATTGAGTCTGTGCTGGCTCCTGCTCCCTCCTCCTCCATTCTTTTCCTTTCTTGTTCAGAGCCATGTTCACCTGTTTGTTAGATTGCAAAGTATTTAACAAATCATATTTACTGCTGGGCTGGCGAGCAAATATTACATACCTTATAGGCTAGAAAGTTTAAAAAAAAATAAATAAATAAATAAAAAGTTGTTGAGAAGTCTAGCAGAAAATAATCAAATTTGTTAAACACAAACTTATTTAAGCATGTGTGCAATGAGTGACAGTTAAGACCTTGGAAATGGTCAAACCTGCAGCGGGACTCCGGCATGGAAACCGCAAGGTTAGCAAAAAACACTTTGTTAGTTCATTTATCTAGTTTACAGCACAGAGCATGAAAGCATGACAAAGCACTTGACTCAATCCTCTCTAATGTTTCTACCTCTTCACCTCTGTCCTCATCATCGCCTGCAGACTTGCTTAAATACATAAAGCCCTTTGCTTTGTTTGGCAACGAGTGCAGGACACCTTTAATAACTACCTGAGTGCTACATGGTTGCAGCTGCGATTGCAACTGCTACTGCAGATTTTCGTGGTTGTGTTGCTGCAGCTAAGGTGATCTGTTGAATGTCTGTATATAAACATATAGCTTACTAAAAAGTTCCATTCCTTGTTAGACCAGGAAAATTCTGATGACCAGCCTTGGAACAAAATCTAACACAAAGCTCTTAAATTTACACCAGACATGTGTGCAAAGACTAAGGGTTCACAGATGATGGGAAACCTGTTTGCCGTTGATCACAAACAATCAATAACCAGTCACGGCCGATGCTACCCGAGCTAATTCTGTCTGCCTGCCTTCATTGTTGTTCTGATGGTTGACACACTGGATCGCACACAATCCCTCTGACCCTCTGAAAGTCCTGATGTCAGTGACATATTGAAAGCTTGGATCTGTCATTCGTTGGAGCACAATTGTGCCTAAGAAATATCAGACTTCTGAAAGACTTTGCGTGGCACCAGTTGCAACAGACAGATGTCAAGATTTTTCAAGATTTGGAGTTGGTCTAAAGTAAAGGTAGAGGAAAATGTTTACAGTTTACAGTAAGAAGGCTTACTTGCTTATGACCATCACAGTCTTGATATATATTTTATACAATTTGAATTTTTCGTCTGGATTGTTGTGTAAGCCAAGAGATCACAGTTACCATTTAGCTTAATGTTCTACAAAAGAAGAATATCACTGCCAATAGAATAAAAGTCTGGCCATTATAAGTGTTTTCACTGACCCTTGATAAGTACTATTAGTGGGAATCATCCTCTCATATCAATATCGCATTTCGTATCAATATCAACATTGCTTGACAGAATAATTGGTCTGGACCAAAGTGTTTATGGAGGGATTGGCATCACCTTCTATTAGCCCTGCTGTTTATATGGCAACATGGATGGAATAATCATATTTTATTTTAAAAATGACTAAAAAAAAAAACAGCACATTTTTACTGTATTCAGCCAACAATGGCTTAGTCTTGTCTGCATTCTAAATCAGTCACTGGAGCCACATTGCAGATAATAACTGGCCTGAAAGTCTTGCCATGTTTCCAGCTACCTCATCTTTTCCCAACATGCTGTGTGATCCTTTGCAAAAAAGCATAACACCAGGCAGCTCTTTTTGTGGAGACAAAGCAGACGGAGCTGAATGGATAAACAAACAAACCAAAAAATAAAAAATAAAATAAAAATAAACCATTTCCTTCCTCCCACTGTCTTTTCTCTCTAACACCTAGCAGCCTCTTTTTCTAGCACCTTAAGCCAAGTGAGTTCACGCCTTATTAGCTGCCAGTTTTAGCGTTATCATCGCTAATTACCAGGACTAATCTGTGCTAATGACGACATTATGAGGTGTACAGTACATGTGGCAGCGTGGCCAATGCAGGAGATAACCGAAGGGAGCTTAAGTTCAAGAATAACCCTGCATATCTGTGTTCTCGTTGAGGATTCTGTGCTGGTGCGTAGGTGTAGTGTTTGACAGCGAGGAGGAGAGAGAGGACAAGATAGAGAGAGTGCGCCTGCATGTGAGAAAAATAGGTAAGATGGAGGACGTTTGAAAGAGATACTGTGAAAGACAATGAGGAATGACAGCGGCAGTCTGGACAAATTAGGTAGTCAAAAGCCAATATAGTGAACCACGCTGCACAAGACAAGCCTTTAAGTATGAGCCGACAGGCCGGCACAAACAAAAGCAGAGGGTGACTTAATACACAGACAGTATCTCAGCGATAATTATTCCTCTTTCTGCTTTGGGGAACAGTAGTTTTCATGCAGGATTTAAGGATTGCAGGATTTAAGTGACCTGATTTTACCTTTAAAACTAAACCCTGACAGATAATGTTTTCATTTTTCTCAAAGGCATTCTCTCTGCAATTTTAATTCCCCTCATTTACCAGAGAGAGTGGAAACCAATGCTATACAGAAAGCAAAGAAATAAATATTAAACAGCATCATATGATCTGAAATGAGTGTACACTAATAAACATGTGCAGGCTAAAGTGAGGAATACAGCTGATTCGAAGCACAATGAGCAGGTAGATTTTCTATGTTTTTACTCAGCCACTATTCAACTGAACACTTCAGCTGCCTGAGACTGTACAATAACAGAACAATCTCCTTAACACTGGAGCTTAGATAGCAGCAGAAAACAAGGATAGAAATGTAGATAACACTTCTCTTTTCTCCATTAACTGCCAGCGACTATGTGTAGGTGTGTGAGAGCATGGAGAGCGCCGCATGAAGGGAAAACACACAAACGGAAAGACCTCAGCCGGTTCCCACTATTACCTTGAGGACGGCCTCTCAAAAGCTGTGTACAGAGTGTTCGACAAATAAAAGGAAAACCAAAACTATGAAAGACAAGAATAATTTACTTTGCCTTTAGCTCTTAATCCATTATGAATGCACACAGTCGGGCATAGACACTCATTTTGAGCTCAAACAATAGCACTGTATTTCATCAAAGGCTGGTGGAGACATTTGCATTACGGCTGTAGGGGAGAACTCACTTCTTTCTGTTTCTGGATTTTCCCCGGAGCCTTTTAATGTTTTCAATTTACTGTGCATATTTATTTACAGTTCTACAATACATTTTTATATATAACGACAAATAGGTTATATGCTTTATGGATTTGACCAAGAATTAGGAGTTTATATAGCGGTGATCGGAGCTTGATGCATTGAGAATGTTGTGCACACTCGCAGACATCAGTAAGATCAATAAATGCATGCCCTGGGCAACTCAACAGCCCCAAGTGGTCGCTCTTGGTGTTTATGTTTTTTTACAGTGTGAAGGAATTCCTCGCCAAATCGTTTAACATCAGTAATCTGAGCATTCATCTGACCTTAGTTTCTTCTTAGGGGATCACTGGTAGGAGATTTAAAAGCAGCCTCTGTACTACTAAAGCTGGTTTCACACTGCTGTTCAAGAAAGTCATGCATTTTATATATGTTTTGATGCGTCATTACCCAAATGCTGCCAAGACTTCCCAACTATACCTTATACTTGAAACTAAGTGGAGCAATTTCTAGGCGACATTTCTAGTGTCGTGAACAGAAGGTTATTCTATGACACAGCTGAATTTTGTTTTTAGGCCAGAGGAAAGTCTATTTTCCAATAAGATTATATGTATAACCTCTTAACTGCTCGCTGTTCTCTCTGCTCAATAGGTGGTGTACAAGAACAATGACTTCAAGCTGGAGCTGTCGCGGCTGGCCATCGAGCGTGACCCTAAAATCACCCTGAATGGTGATCTGGTGTTCCGATGCGAGGACGTGGCAGCCCTGGACCCTGTGACCTTTGAGACCCCTGAGTCCTACATCTCCCTGCCCAAGTGGAACACCAAGAAGACGGGATCCATCTCCTTTGACTTCCGCACTACAGAACCCAGCGGCCTTCTGCTGTTCAGCCACGGCCGGCCCCAGGGTCCTAAAGAGCAGAAGCCCGGTAGGGAGCTGAAGACTGATTACTTCGCCATGGAGCTTCTGGACGGGTATTTGTACCTGCTGATCGATATGGGCTCGGGGAAAACAAAGCTCAAAGCTAGCAACAAGAAGGTCAATGATGGGGAATGGTGCCATGTGGATTTCCAGAGGGAAGGGAGGAAAGGTGAGGTCGTTTTTAACCTGATCTAGAAGTTGACAGAGCATTGTACACTTTTTATTACAGTATTTATTTACATTAATTGGCAGCCATTTATTCCTGTTTTTACATCTTGAGGCAGATTCATATCAGTTAAATATTTGCTACACTATTTTATTTAGCTGAAGAATTAGTGCACTCAAGCCCAGTTTGCATTAAAAGGTGATTTCTCAAGTAGCACAAAACTACATTCACAGTTATAACTTTGCAAGACTAGATATATGTTGCTACAACCGCAATACCTTATAAAACCACAAATGTGCATGTACTTTTTCTACTTAATATTTTAATTGCATTTTGTAGCCTCTTTAGGCAGTACATTTGAACCATTCAGTGGATTAAGGAGACAGAGTGTCACAGATTTACCAGTCACAGAAAAGGAGACTGAATTGACTTTGGCAAATTCTGAAACCGTCCTGCGCTCTATGCTAATTAAAGCATGTTACAAGTGAAGAAATAGTTACGCCTGCTAATAATGATGCAACTACTGGTGGCTGCTAATGTAAATGCATTTTTCATTGCTGTGTGACGTTTTCAAATGCATCTGCCTGCTTGTGGGCTCAAACAGGAGCATCTGCATGCCTGAGTGTGTGGCGTCTGATGAATGATCTTAGGTGGGCAAGCACCTTGGACGTTTTATCTCCCTCTAATGGTGTCTTATAATGAGGAAGGGTGGGAGTGAGTGTCGGTGTGTGTGTGCATGCATGTGATCTCACTGCCGCTCCTGCTGTAATTGGCTTTTAATAGAAAATTAAGATGGAGTCGTTAATCACAGAAAGAGAGAGGGCCCTTTGTTTCACCCACTCCCTGCTGCATTCTGCTTCCCTTCTCCTCCATTTAGCCTATTATAGACACATTAGACACACACAAACACATGCGCACAGACACTCGACTGTCATCTATCCCCCCCTTCCTCATATGTCCTTCTGTCTCTGTTCTGTGTGCCTAAATTAGCCACCTACTGGCCCTCCCACTCACCCGTTCATTGTCTCACCTACTCATTCACCCACTTGACCTCCCACCCACTCGCCCACCTATCCAGACCACACACATCTTCTCACGTCTCATTTGTGCTGTCCTTTTGAGTCATTAAAACACACGTTCAATCACTCACTAAATACAAGAAGCCCCCATATGTATTTACTCAACTATGTTCAGACCTATTTATCTTTTTTGCCATTGTATCAAAGATAATTGTTTTTCATTTTTTATTTGCTCGTTTTTGTTTCTGTCTTTTAGGATCCATCTCGGTCAACAGCCGCAGCATGCCCTTCAGTTCCCCAGAGGGCAGTGAAATCCTGGACCTGGACAGCGATATGTACCTAGGCGGGCTGCCTGAGTCCAAGTCAGACCTCATCTTGCCTCCAGAAGTTTGGACAGCGCTCCTTAACTACGGCTATGTAGGATGCGTCCGCGACCTCTTCATCGACGGCAAGAGCCGCGATGTCCGTCGTCTGGCCGAGATCCAGAGCGCTTTGGGTGTCAGCAGTTTCTGCACTCGCGAGCTTCAGAAGCGGTGCAGCAGCGCCCCCTGTGGCAATGGGGGTTTGTGCAAAGAGGGGTGGAACCGCTACATTTGTGATTGCATCGGCACTGGATACCTCGGTACCAACTGTGAGATTGGTAAGGAGGAGGATGCTGGCGTTTCTTTACAACTCTAGGTTCTGAACAACTGTACTTCTAACTAGCTTGTCTTGTCACAGCTGTGTTAAACACAGTTCACAAAAGGAAAAACAATGCTATTGTATTGTCCCATACAAAACCCACAAACTGATACTTTCTTACAGTGAGGCAAAAAACAAAAGGCACCAAACACTACAGTGTGAATGAAATGTGCAGCGGGAATTACAAATGGTCCCAACATGAAACAATGAAAAGTTGCTAAATTACTAACATTGTAAAGCCGAACAAGAAAACAAAGGTAGAACGAGCATTTTGGCACATTTGACAACATCCTTCCCTTATGTGACACAATGAAACAGCTGTTGGTATAGTAGGAGAAGGGAGCTCCACAGTGTGTACACGAAATGCCACTCGAGGCTCAGTTGCATTCGGCCCCACTGCTGGGAATCGGGGAATTGAGGCTGAAGTGCTGGGAGGTTGGCAGCAATGTGGCAGAGCAGCCAGGCCTATTGCCGCCATCTGTGCCAGTCATGCAAGTCCGGGTGGCGCATACGCCACAGTGAAGCGGGGTGAGCTAGTCAAATAGCACCACGTCTGTCTGATTTATCCCAATTAGCTACAAGCGCCTCGGCCCGCGGTTTGTCTTTGCACGTCTGCGGCGGTGAGTGAGCCATGACAGTGTGGAATTTTGAGGGACAAGGAAGGTAATGAGGTAAGGAGAGGCTGGATTCAAATCAGGACAGTTTGAGGCAGAGGATGAAATGTCTTTATTTTGAAGGGTGATATTTTAACAGTTCACTCTGCAGCTGCTCACATGACAGGTGTGGTTTCTGTGATGTTCTTCTGCCATCTAGTGGAGCGTTGTGTTACTGCGAGGACGTGGCACAGGAGCACTTTTCTAATAACCAACCGCATAATTTCTTTGTGTCAATAAATCAAGTTCATAGATTAGCAGAGTGTAAGGAGAATCCATGATATCGACTAGAGGATGGTGGTGATGGTGTTTTGAACCAGTGTTTATGTGATGATGAATATTTTTTGTGAGCTTTTGACTGATTGATAGAATAATGCAGCAGTGTCATTTTTACATGTATGTAGGAGGTTTGCCAAAGAATGCATGTTTGTCCAGGGCGTCTGAGCCTGTTGTCCACTTTCTAAATACCACATCTTTTACCTGATAGTTCCCCTGCAGAAGGGATTTTTTTCTGCATCTTTTAACATCATGTTTTTGTGCACTCTAAAACCTAAACGCTTGAAGCACCCTTTGACAGTGACTCATGTTAGCCTGTGGTGACACATATCGACCCACACTGCAAGATAAGAGCAGTCCTCAGGGAACTGTCACTCTCCACACTGGTCTATTTATGGCAGGACTGATGTTAGAGACAGTAACCACAGCTGTATAGTGTGAATAAGAATGTTTCAGAAACCAGCTTCACCTTTGTTTTTGACATTTTTCTAAGCTGGAGGACAGTCAGGTATTGGATTCCATATGAATATGTCTTGTGCTTTCCTGTTCCTGCTGGACATATGCTTCACAATTGCCAACATTAACTTGAAAATAATTGAAACACTATTGTATTTATTACCAAAATTACATGGCAAACAACATTAAGGTCGAACGCCGAAATACAAAGGAGCAGATGTAGAGTTGTCATCGAACTTTCAAACCCATTCAGATGTGCGAGACATGCAGGTAGATTGATATTATCTTTTGATGTGTGATAACTTTTCAGACACACATGGCTTTAATCATTGTTCGTACTGAATGTTCCCTTGATCTCATGTTGCAGGCATGACATTCAAATGCACCCTTTGACAAACAGGGGAATTTATGTTTCTTTTGGTTGCATTTGAAATAGTTGAAAGGCAAAGATAGAACAGAAAATATATTTTACATGGCTGAAGTATATTTCCAAACTTTTTTGGTGGATAAAATTGTCATGTCATGTCATGGTTACACACAGTTAAGCAAGAAACCTTTAAGGAATATGCTATGAAGTGTGACAATCAGTAGGTTAGTAATGCTGACGTGGGTGTTTAAGTGTTGTATGATAAAAGGAAAAAACGCAGTGTGAAACTTAGGAAGCAGACTTTCTGCTTTTTTCTCTCCATCAGGTACAAGTAGGTGCACTTTTACACTCGGAACACTGGGCCCAGGTGTTCCCAATGATAAACAGCCCATCCACATGTACTGGATCTGCAAAACAAAACACAAAGACAAGCAGCCAGGCCAGCAGCCAAAAAGAGGCAACTCAGTCAAATAATCTAGTTTAAATTTAGCTTTCATTTAATCTGTAGTGTTTTGGAGTGATTGGGACATAAATATATCAGATGAGAAGATTTTCCAAAGATAGAATGTCATTTAGTCCTACATTGAATTTGACAGCTATTTTCACTTGGCTGGTGATACTAGCCTGTCATATCCAATCAGCCTCCATATCGTTAAGCCTTACATTATTCATACCCGTGCCAGAATTCGATTCACGAGGATTTTTTTTTTATGTGATCCATATTTTTTTTCTGGCTGTGACCAAAGACAGCACAACATTATGTTAGCGATTGTCAGTTACTAGTTAGTCAGTTACAAGCCATGGAGACAGAGTTTCACATTGTGGCTGATCACAAGACAGGGAAACGCTATAAAGCCACCTCCGCGAGTTTTAAAGTGCCACAGTGCAAAGCATAAGCAAAAAGTACAAGGAGTTACACACTGTGAAAAGTCTCAGAGTGTGTGGTAGGAAGCTAGAAGTGACCCCTGCACTGGAAAGATTTGTCACACGAGTGGCAAAGAAGGAATCAAGGATCACCACCATGACCATTCGGATAAATCTGAACAATTCTAGGACCAAGATTTTCAGTCCAGCAGACGCTAAACAAGGCTGGTCTTCATGGAAACCTCTCCAAGACAGACAGGCATACAAAAGCTCACCTAACCTTTGCAAAAGCTCACCTGGACAAAGAAGAAAGCTTTCGGTCATCAGTTTTGTGGCGGGATGAGAGACAGAGACGTAGCTTTTGTTTGGTGAAAGAAAGGAGAAGCATTTAACCCCAAGAACACCACCTTCCTCAGTAAAGCATGGTGGTAGACCTGTAGAGCTGTTTTATGTTTTTTTTTTAGCCGATAAGCCAGGTAACCTTGTCAGAACAGCATCATGAGAAAAGAGAACTACTTTAAGATTCTGGAGACAGTCTAAGACAATATTTTGAAAACCTACAGCCAAAATGATCAAGAAATGGTTAATAGAAAACAATGTGAGCCCTCCAACCTCAAAGAAGCTTGTTAGCAATTATAAGATTAAGTTTGATTGCTTCAGTGGCAGATGAAGGTGTTGCCATTGATCACTTAATATTGAATTATTATGGACATTAAAAAAAAACACATTTCTAACATTTTACCATCTTTTATGACTTTTTTTTTTTTTTTTTTTTTTTTTTTT
>OMNN01065768.1:0-10104 GCA_900302755.1 Chromis chromis
ATAATGTGGGCACTGGTGGCCTAGTGGTTTGTGAGGCGAACTGGTGGGACGCCGGTTTGAGCCCCCGGACTGACAAGAGGTTGAGGTGGGAAGGTGAGAGCGACCGCTTGTCCCAGTCACCACCACTGTGGGCCCTTGAGAAAGGCCCTTAACCCCTGACTGCTCCCCGGGTGCTGTACTGCGGCAGCCCACTGCTCCCAGTATGTATAGTTAAGGTTAACTTTGAATAGGATGGGTCAAATGCAGAGAAGAATTTCATCAATAAAGGTTAGATTATTATTATTATTATTATAAATTACATAAATGTGCCTGAAGACTTTGCATATTAAGGTTTAGACCCTACAGTATTGTATATAATTCACATTTTTCTGACTAAGGTGAATATTAAGATTGAGACTCTAGAACTCTAGATACTTAGTATGATATACTAAAGCAAATTACCAGACTCATTTAAATAAATAACCTACAATATTATACAGAATGCCCAAAGAATCCAAAGATTCCCACTGCTCAAGCAGGTTAACGACAAAGGCTTTTTGTTCATTATCCGTTAACTGCCAGGCACACCCTGAAGCATTGAGCCATGCAGGTCTCTTAGCTTTCGTTTCTCAAAGTTTCCTTTTTTCCTTTCTTGCGCTTCTTGAAATCCGTTTGTCTGTTGGCCCCCGCAACGCCATCTCCTATGCTCATAGGTGGGAACTGCTGTCACTCACACATGTAGCCAATGAGAGGACTGAGCGAGGCCAAAGGGGCGGGCGCAGGTCTGAGGCAGGGCTTCTGATCTGAGACTACAGGGACACGCAGATTCATTGAGGGTCTGGATGTGTTGTTTGAACCAGCCGGAAAACCCTGACCCACGCCGTCTACAGATATACCCGTTTATTTCTTTTTGCTAACTGTATTACTGCTGCATTCCTCAGGGCTACCGTTACCTGCGTGTTTCTAATACTCCGCTACCAGGCCTGTTGAGGTGGTGAGATCATCCGTTCAGACACTTTCCTCACTTTAGTAGTGCGTAGCTTCAAAAACCGCTGGACATCATGGCACTGGATGGATGTGGCGTCGTCTGCAAATATTTCCTCGTCATTTTCAACATCATCTTTGCGGTAAGTGGAAAATAATGACGCCTTAAAGGGAAAAGCATCACGTATAATCCCTTTAATTTGACCATATGATGGTAACTGCAAGGAAAAAAGTGAGGAAAATAGCGCATGTGTGTTACTTCCTGGGTCCAAATAAAATCGTTACAGTGTAGGAACAACAGGAAGTATTTATTTACCACAGGAAATCCGTGTGGTTTCGTTTCTGAGGAAGAGCACCAGTCAGTGTGTGTGTGTGTGTGTGTGTGTGTGTGTGTGTGTGTGTGTGTGCTGCTCACATCTACTGAAAGAACTTTGTCTTAAATAGTTCTTTGTTGTTTACCTAGCTGCCCCCCAGTTGGTCTCTTTCTCTCTTTCTCTCTTTCTCTCTCTCTCTCTCTCTGTGTGTGTGGGTGTGTGTGTTGCAACAACATGTCTGGTATTTACAGTGTGAAAAAAAATTAACCCCAAACTGATGATGTGAAACTCCGCAAGCACAACTTACATGATTTCTGTTTCCTCTGTTGCAGGTGGTTGGTTTGGCCTTCTTGGCACTTGGGATGTGGCTGAGATTCAGCGACAACACCAGAGGAATCTTCCAAATAGAGCAATTAAACTCAAGCGCATTCGTTATCGGTTGGTGCACATATTTGGCAAATTTGTCTCCTTTCTCCTCCCTAAAAAAAGGAAACATTTTCACCTCTGATGCTTCCTTTTTTCATCAGGTGTGACTGTACTGATAGTCGTCGGTTCCGTCATGCTGGTTGTGGTGATGTTTGGGGACTATGGTGCCTGCAATGAGAAGAAATGTGCTCTGCAAGTGGTGAGTTTTTTTTATTTTGCTTTACACAGTCATTTTCTTGTAAAGTACGGCTGCAGAGAAACAGTTTCCCTGCCTGCCTAATAAAAACTCTCAAATTAGGCTCTTGTTTATCTGAAAATTTTGTGACGGAGCTCCATGTTGATTCATGTAGTGAACGAAGCTCTGTTTTATTTGTACACTAGAAGACATATGAGTGGAATAAGCAGTCAAAGCCATGGCTGAAACAATGACATGCCTCAATAACACGCATTCAGACATTGAGAGTTTCATAACCAATATGCAGGGTGGGGCTTTAATGATGCGTTGTTCCTCTTCAGAATCCGATTCCAACATGTATGGCTGAATTCCTCCAATATTACACCTTGTCACTGTGTAGCGTACAGTAGTTTCAGCAGAGTCGTAGGTGAGCTGGTGAGCTCCAGCTGCATTGAGTGGACCGAGAGGTACAGACTTCATAGATCTGAATTCTAGAGGAAGCAACAGTGTAGAGTTACACTGTAGACCATTTCAAGGCAGGAAGTGGTTAATTTCATGGGAAGAAAAATTAATGTAACTTTGATGCACAGATATAATTTTTAAGGGTTTAATCAATGACCACAAAGGGAGTTTAAAGTGCACATATTATGCACATTTAAAGGTATATATTTTTATTTTGGGGGTCAACTAGAATATATTCAAGTGCTTTATTGCAAAAAAAAACACATTAGTTTCCTCATTTTGTACATTGTTGCAACACCTCTTCTCAACTTCTGTCTAAAGCGCTCAGTTTTAGTTCTTGTCTCTTCAGTCAGATAAGGAGCACTGGTTTCTGTGGGAGAGAATAACTCCCTTTGGCATCAACTTTCTAACATGCACAAGAAAACCATAAAACACTGAGAAAATGGTAAAAATCTAAAAAGCATATTATGGTCATTAGGCTGTCAAAATTAAAGGACAGGACAAGAGACACAGCAAACTATTGTGACACTGTGACTTTCATAACTTCATAACAAATACAGTGCACCATTGCTCATTCTTGGTTATGCGATCACAGAAACTGCCGTGTATAGAAAACGAGGCATTCATATTAATATTGTCTCTTTGCGTTTTCATTTTCTCACTTTCTCAGCTTTCAAACGTTGCTCTGGCTCTGAGCTTCATAGCTGAAGTCTTGTCCTAGCATCAAGGGGAGGCATGGCTTAATTAATAAGTCACATGCCGCGCTCACCCTTTTTCCTTAACAAGGCGCTCATAAAATGTCAGACAGTCAAAGATTTATTAGTACACCTGTAAGATTAAGACATGTGGTAATGATGAAAAGGTGACGGTCAGTCAAGGTGACATGGGTTAATTAATCAGTCCTGTCATGTTTCGCAGCAGCTTGGAGGTGAAACATGAAAGCAGACAGAGCACTGTATGAGCTAATATGCCAGGTCTTGTCATGTAAAGTCATTGTCATATAAAGTACCTCTTTAGCCATTTAATCACTAAAAACTCATCGCTATGTATCGTTACATATGTAGTTTGTCCTTGAAAATAATCCGGAACTGCCTTAAAATGACTTGAAAGTAGCTGTACACAATTACAACACCCTGACCCGCTGCAGCTCGACCACACAAGTTCACCTACGATTCTGCTCCAACACTAAAACTACTCTACGCTACACAATGGCAAGCTGTCATACATGTTTGAGCTATAAAAATAATGACACAGAAAGTGTCACCATGCAAGTTGACAGGATTGATTCCTTCCGTATGAAACCATGAAGGCCTGAATCCATGTGTTTGACACTGGCATCAGTATACTGCAGTTTCATGGTGGAAATACCCAGCCATGGTGTCTATTGCTTATTTCACTCGTGATATGTCTTCCAGCATATATATATATCTATATTAAAAAAAACACCATACAGACATATTACATTAATACTAACTTAACTGCAAATAGGTTCCTTCCAGAATTTAAACACGTGTTGTTTTTAAGAACAAAAGGTTAAACTAGTGTAAAGAAACTGTCATTTTTAATTGAAATGAACAGACATCTGGTACCACTTGTTAATTCTTGTGCTTCAGTAGAATATCGTACAATTTACCTCCTGAAACCAGTAGATATAGTTTCTCAGGATTTGTTACCACAAAGTAGCAAAACTGTCTCAGTTTCATGTTGAGAAACCCACACAACGCTCCAGTGGGAGAATAATGGATGCGGAGGAGGAACGTGGAATGTAAGGAGATCCTGTAGTTACTCATAGCTCTGACTGGTGAGATCCCTGAAGCTTTGGGATTCTACACTTTTGACCTTTGTCTTTATTTGGCACCTAGCGACATTTCGTTTTCGTTAGTCACAGTTTCTGCCGGTGACATGATTTATCCCGATGATTTTACCTCATGGTCTAATTTCAGTTTTCCTCCTGTGAGAGTTGAAAGAATTTTTTCGTTTTGATTTCCTTTCAGTTCTCCGTCCTTCTGGCCTTTCTGGCTACAGGTGAAATCATCATTGGAGTGCTGGCTTATTCCAAGAGAGATGAGGTGAGAGACAAATAAAAAAAAGAGGGGAGGAGAAGTCAAACATGATGAAAAATGAATCAAAATTTTGCAAATATTTGTGACAATGATTTTGTGTTTTAATTTTCATTGTTAAGGTTGGACTGAGATTTGCAGAGTTCTATACTAGCTTGTATACTCTGTATGCAGCCAGTGGAGACCCAGCCATTGCTGTCACGCTCACATTCCTCCACAATGCGGTAAGCACAAACAATTCCCTTTTTCTAGTGTGATAAAAATCAGTGTGTCAGTGTGGGGCTGCAGTATATTGGAAAAAAATAACACTGCACTCTCTGATATACAATATATTGCAATATGAAAAAAATCCATGATTTTTGACCAGATGACTTGAGTAACTATTTGGAAGGAATTAATCATTCTAGAATGATTGGGGTGATTTGTTTTTGAGGGCAAAATGACAAAAAAAAATTAAAGCTTTTCTTTTACTGTAAAGAATCTTTTTTAAGGGAAAACCATTTGGAACCTTTTGCATGTGGTGAAACACCGGCAAAGAAATCTGAAATAGTTCTTAGTTCCAGATAGTTTCAGGTCTGGACGCAGAGCTTTGTGGTATTGATTTAGATGGTCAGCAAATGAGTTATTTTGCTGCAAAACAATGTGGGCAGAGTACATGTTTTTTGACAACTGACTAGGGTTAAACCATTATTTGGATCGATATGAAGATCATGATTATTAATTTATTGTACTTTAACATGAAAATAAGCAGAGCGTTGTTTTCACCTGAATCTAGTGCATCTACCACAGGTAAAATATAAATTAAATTGTACCCAAAATGCCTCACTTGCTGAACATCCACTTGTTGATAGACAAGACAATTTACAGATGTTCCCTAAATACCGTACATGCAGGCTACAGTAGATGCTAACTGGGCGGCTGTGCACAGAGAAGCCTCCGCTTCTCCGCTCAGTTAGAGAGGTGTGTGACCAAAAAGTACTTGAAATGAAAAAAAAGTCTGATTTATCCGAGGTGAAGCCAACTGATTTTATCTACATGAGCTGTTTTCAGTGAGCGGATCATTTTAAACATCAACATCATCGTTCAGGTTCATTTAATCTTGGGAAGTCAAAACTGATATTGTGATTAATATTCCGTAAATTGTGCAGCCCTACAACCGATGTTGCATTTCTTTTCTAATCTTGCATAAAAGGTTTTTACATTCGCCTAAGGTGGTTCTTGAATTTTTTGAAAAATTGATAATTCGCAAAATGGGAGGAGGTAGAAACGCCTTTTTTAAAATTACCGTTAATCACCGTTTCTGCTTCTTTCATTGTCTTTGTCTGCGGACAGCACCATGGCATGATCTCTCTCCATTTTTCTGTCATTGGTGGCCAAATTTGTGTTCAATAACAACTTGACTGATATATTAATGATATAATATCAAATAAGAAGTATGAGAATTGTTGCTCAATTTATGCTTAGTGTTCCTCATTTTCCTCTTCCATTTGCTTTGCAGCTTCACTGCTGTGGAGTGACAGGGGTCACGCCGATCGAGCTGGCTAAAAACACCTGCCCCAAACCGGATGGTTTCCTGGAGCACTTTGTTATGCCTGTAAGTTGGTACCAAGAAAGTTGGTCCACTTTTTACCACAGCAAATGGAACTACTTTATCCTGCAAACTCCTGTTTAACTGTGTATTTGGTGCTCACAGTTTCGTCTGTCTTCCTATAGAGTTGTCCTGGGACCATTGTAGATGCCTTCTACAATAACGCACCACTGGTAATGGGCATCTTCATTGGAACTGGAGCTCTTTTGGTAAGATAATGCTGCACATTTTTATACTTGGATCTAAAACTAAAGTTTTGCCTGAAATGGGCTGTTAAAGTAATTTGCATTACTGGCCCACTCACTAAAAGTACAAGGAGTGATCAAAAAGTTCAAATACTGGTTGCGGTGTGCGTGCATGGAGCATGACACAGTCACGCACGGTCACAGTTTAGGTTACCACATGACACTTCGGTATCAACAGCAGCATGTTTGTGATTTCTACGTGGATCTCAAACTGGAGGAGATAAGAAAACATGACATTCTGTGTCAGTTAGCAGCCAGGATGAGTCAAGGATGTTTACTCTGATAAGAGGTGCATCTGCAGCTGCAACCGAGAGAAGAAACAGCTGTCGAAGAGTCCACAGTTCCAAAAACAAACTAGGTGCATTAGGTCAGGAGTGGCCAAAACGCATGCTTGTTGTTTTCTTCAGCATTCATGTGTGCATGAACTGGAAATTAATCCCTAAAGTTAGGACGGTCAAGGCAGACTTCAACGGTAATCTCTTTAGGTGTCCAACAGAGAACATTCTGCGATAATAACCTGAACTGTGCAGCGGACTAGGAGCGGTGTATCATTGTACAAGGAGACTACTTTGATTTGGATGATGGGCAAATTTAAATCAAATACGTTTCTGATTTTTATGGTCATAGTCTCAGAGCTGTCTGATCACCCCTTGTACATTCCAATTCTTTATGAGGTGCAACAAAAATCAAATGTTGGTGAATTGCATAAAGACTACAAATGAAGCACAGGTACAAATCCTACCCACTAAAGGTTCTTTGCATTTTTGCCTTATAAAATCCAAGTATTTCTTTGTTTTTAAATGTTAGAAAACAGATAACTTGCATAAAATTAGTCTAAACACAGTACTGAGATTAGAGTCACTGTTATGGGAACAGGAGAGGAAAAGCAGGCCTGCCTATGTGTTGCATGTTGACAAGCTGCAATATTTTGTTTTGTTCTTGTTGTTCCTAAGTTAATGATCATGTCCTAATTACTATGCACCCCTTTGTCTCCCTTAATCATCAATGTTCCTCTCCCTACCTTTCCTTTATTTTTCTTTCTTATGTCATCCTCCCAATCATTGCTCCCCAAAGATCGCAGCTCTGATTTGCAGCGTGATCCTCCGTTCAAAGATTGGTCAATCCGTCTCTTCTCCTCAGTACATTATCCTGACTCAATCCACTCCTGCCCTGGCTGGCCCTCAGCCATCTCAGCATGGATTGGTCTCCACCTCCTACCCTGAGCAGGATCCAGTCATCTTCACCCCTCTCACAGTGGCAAACATCCCTGTGGCTCAGACTTAGTGTGCTTTTGTCTGTTTTCACGCTCACTGTTGTGCCATCGTGATATTATCCAACAGTTCTTTGGCATTGAGAATACAAATTTCATCTGCTTCCCTCAGCATGGTCACCGCAGGGTGTCTTCAGCACTCTTTAAAGGAAAAATACACCCTAAAAGGCTTAAGACCGTTACAACAGCATCATTCCAACTACTTTATCCGTTGGGTTGTCGCTGTATTTTTCTCATTGCCACAGAAAAGTAAGTGTCTTAAACTGGCATTCTTTCTAACAGCCAGCAGGGGGCGACTCCTCTGGTTGCAGAAAGAAGTCAGATTGTATAGAAGTCTATGAGAAAAAGACCCTAAATTTCACTTCATTTGTTGCCTCAGTAAACATTTTCTTGATAGGTTTATGGTCTCAAAAGATAGTTTCAAGACGATTTGAATACAGTGCGATGTTGACTTCGTAAATGATGGTCCCATTTAGAATAAAATAGAAGATATAGCAGGGTATGTTCTAGAATGGGGCTACTTTGTGTTTGACACATATCATTGTGCCTTGTGTCTCTCCTGTTCTCCAACCTGATCAACTGCTTGCTTATTATGTCCTGCATATTAATATCTACAGCTAATACACTAACGGGGTTGGGACTGTCCTCTAAGTGCCTACTTATTCTTCACATATCATGTTGCCGGTTTCAGTTTCACACCAGCTTTTACGTGGCTGTGTGCAGATTGATGGCAGGGGCTGGGCAATGTTCACTCTAATTCATTCCGTGGCTGATTTATTCTCGGAGGCGATAAGGAGGAAGCAGGTTGTTCACTGCACACCTCTTTGTCCCGTCCCCGCTCTTTACCTCCCATCCTACTTCTGTTTCCGTCTGCATGACAGATTACTGCCCTGGTCTGCAGCAGTATGCTCCTGAAACAAATCAAGAAAAGCCATCAAGAGGTCACTGGGTACTATTCAGCCGTGTACTAAGAAGAGAAGGATCACCCCCTTACTCTCCTATGCCTCATCAACAAAGACCACCACTCAACCAGCAGGTTAATGTTTACAGATGTTCCCTTGTATGTGAACTACTGATCACATTGGAGTCAAAGTTGAGTTAAAATGCATTTTTAAATCCTATAGAATGACATTCTGACCCATTGTGTTTAGCATACTAGCCTAGCAGGCAGTTATCATTGTGTAATCTTAAAGTAATCCGACAATGAGGACATTTCACAAATTCAGCTGGTTAGACAATGGGAAACAAACTTCCACATGTCCATTTCACATTGTAGCTGTTATTTTAATATTCAGTGGTCTGTAGCATACCAGCAGTTCTTCTAATGCTTTTTGCTTGAGTTTTGTAACTTTGTTTGCTGTTGCACATAGAAGTGTTACGTATTTACTGGGTCAAGTATCACTGAGTTAAAAATGCAAAAGGGATCATTTTCTTTGAAATCCTTCAACTCTTTCAGCTGTATTATAGGTGTGGTCAAATTACAGTGTTGACACATTGAATTAAGGTGCCTTGTTTTATCTTCATTCACAGCAGCCATCAAGTATGTCATGGTGTAATGACTGGATGGTTAGCTTCAGTTTCTTATCTTCCTGTTCTGTACTTTGAGGTATAGTGCTATGTTGGTACAGTAATTTTTACTTTGCTGTAGTTTTGTGCAAATTGCATTCCATTTACTGTATTGTATTTACAATGCTTGTCCAGAGGGCCACAGGACTGACCAGAAAATAAAATCAAACACATTGAATGTGACAAACATTCTACAGGCTTTTTGGTCATCAGGTTCTGTTTTAGGCTGTTAAACCAACAGTATAAACGTTTCAAATGAAATGCTTTAGGGCTGTAAAGCATGACGTACTGTTTCTCTGGATATGCATGTTTGATACTGAGAACAACAGTAAAGTTAAACCTTTTATTCCTACAATTTTCAGTTTCTGTGACCAACTTAATGTCCTGTTTAGAAAGAAAACTGCTTGAATATCTTGTGTTCTTTCTCTGTAGTACTAACTGTTGCATTGCACTATATTGTTAAGTTCATAGTTAATATTCTGTAGAAGGTTGTACTTGTTTCCATAAAACCACAAAAAACAAATTGAAGCTGTGTGAAAGTGTCTTTATTTCATTGCTCACACATCACCGTTAGGACCTGTGAGGAGAAAAGAAGTTAATGTAGTGGTGTACAAGACGAGTCCACAACACTTAAATCTCTGTGAGGCCAAAGCTAGCAAATGACACTTTTTAACCACAGGTTGTATTATTTTCACCATTTCCTTTTCTCTAGGCTTATTGGTGTTGAATTTTTCCAATGTTATGTTGCGGACCTTTAGCAGTTGTTTTTTTGGGAAAGCTTTTTGAAATATCATGACATAATTTGATATTAATTATAGTGATTGATATTAAAGTATGAATGAGTATCATTGGAGAAAGTTTGTAGCCACAACACTTGGTGCACGGACACGTACACCTGCACACTTTCTTATTAATGCAGTTATACAATAAGCCAATCATGTGGCATAAGTACAATGCATAAACTCCTGTAGATGGGAACTTCAGGTAACATTCACATCAACATCAGAATATGGAAAAATGTAATCTCAATAACTG
>OMNN01065779.1:0-11551 GCA_900302755.1 Chromis chromis
TCCTGGTCCTCGAGGGCCCCTATCCTGCATGTTTTAGATGTCTCCCTCTTCCAACACACCTGATTCAAATGATCATCTCATCATCAAGCTCTGCAGAAGCCTGATAACGATCCTGATCATTTGAATCAGGTGTGTTGGAAGAGGGAGACATCTAAAACATGCAGGATAGTGGTCCTCGAGGACCAGGGGTGCCCACCCCTGCCTTAGAGCCTTGTTTATCAGAACTGACATTTACTGATCATTTTGTTTTGCTGTCATCCACAAACAAAAGGTTGACAAAGTCTTTACTTTACATAATTGGTCCAGTGTGGTGACACCCTTTGTCCCTGTGTCTTTCCTACAGGACAAGAAGCTGATAAAAGCCCTGTTCGACGTGCTGGCGCACCCCCAGAACTACTTCAGGTACACGGCACAGGAGTCCAAAGAGATGTTCCCTCGCTCCTTCATCAAGCTGCTGCGCTCCAAAGTCACCAGGTTCCTACGACCGTACAAATAGACGGGGCCCCTCCACTGCCCTGTTGAAGACCCCCGTCATCCTGCGTCATTTTCAAATCCAACAACCTAAATGTAACCCCTGCCCCGTGTCTACATCTCCCCAGCCTCAGTCTATACATTGATATACTCGTTCTATGACTAAATGTCATTTCCTGTATTTTTCCTCAGTCCTGCTTGTCACATGATGCCTTTCAACATCTTTGACCCCTCTGACTTATACGTGATGATCATTAACAGTCTCCTCTCCAGCTAGTGCAGCTTTTCCTACAAGGTTTGATCGATAACGGTTTTTCAAGGCCAGTACCAGTATTTTAATAATGTAGCAGAAATGCCCTTTCTATACAGTAGTGATATATTCTTTCTTTGAATTTGACCATTTCTACCAACAGGTAACAGTGTTATGTGTTGTTCTGGGGTTTGTATTGTGGATTTTGCTGATAGCCCACCTGTTTGTGTTTTCACCCACACCTCTGATTAACAGATGGTTCCTCTGTACCTTTGGAGGAAGCCTCACTAGCTGTTTCCTCCTGTTTGAAGTTCATATTTCAAGCTAAGCTAACCAGCTGCTGGCTGTAGTTTCATTACAAATCGACAGACATAAGAGCAGCATAAATCTCCTCATCTAACCTTCAGCAAGAAGGAAAATAAGTGTTATTTCCCAAAACGCTGAATTAGAAAGTTGTGAGGCCACATTGAAGCTGTTGCTTGTTGTCTGACAGACATGTTGATGTTCTCATCTAACTCTCAGCAAAAACAATCATTTCAGGAAATGTTTAACTGTGGCTTAATGGGTGTATTAATAACCCGTAAAGCATTAAAAACCTTAATTAAGAATTCCCAGTGTCATTTAGGAATGTGTTATGATAAAATCGTACTTCCAGTTTTTAATTAAAGGCCAGTATCAGCAAGCCGATAAATCGGTCAAACCCTGTTCCTGCACACTGTGGAATCTGTCTTCTTTTAGCCATTCCCCATATTTCTGCACCTTCTCTGACAACTTCATTCTGCAACCTTCCTCCCTCTTTGTTTTGTGTGTTGTTGTGTTGTTTTGTAATATTTATACTGAACATGTCGGAACTTGCAGAAGCTCACATCGCAGATGTTTTAGATATGACGTACGAACAAACGTGTGGACATACACAGCTGTACACGCATGATGTGTGGCCCACTTAGAGTACATGGATGTATGCTGAACTGGATTTCTTTATTGGCCCTAATGTGCACGAGACAGAGATGAGAAAACAACTGGTGCACTTAAAACACATTTTAACATTAAAAACGATTTGAAAGAAATGTTAAAGTGAGGAAATCAAAACCATTCCACCTCAGTGGGTGCTTTATCCATTGGAGCACAGGGAAAGATTTAATTAGGGTAATCACAAAGTCTATATTGTAATTTTTTTAAATAAAAAAAAGATGTATAACAAGATGAGATAAACTACCTGCAAGTAACACATTGTTACTTTAGAGAGAAATGTATGTGATGTAACTAATATTTGGAACTTTAATTGCACTTGAATTTTGTATTTTAAACTGTAGGGAAAAAAAGATCTAAGTTACGTATTTGTTACCTTTTTGTGTTGTTTTGAAATGTGCCACATGTGGCGGCAATGAGAGAGAAAGACAGCTGTGTCTCCTGTCATTGCTCCCACTCTGTAGCTCACAGTTACCCCCAAAATCACTCAGTTTCAGGAGCTTCTGGCCCCGTTCACATACACACACAGTGAGGAAACATTTAGACTGAAGCTTCTCAAACCCTGAGACTGTATGTTCAACTAAAGCGCACAGAGAAAAGACAGTGTAAGCAGCAGGATCCGTCAGTCTTGCCACCACCACTACAGTTTGTGTGTGTTTTCACTGCCCAGTCCTGCTTCATCCCTCAAACATGTCCTATAGCTGCCAGAGAGAAGAAGCATCTCCATAAAGGCTTCTTGTATGATGGCATTACATACATACTACAGTATATACATGTTTCTGAAACTTCAAATATCTGCATCCACCCAGATACACTCTTTCTCCATTAAATAGGAAGTATAGTGTGTGTATACTATGCTTTTCTTTTATAACCTAACTAAATGTTTCTGTGTCATTCCCATTGGTACTAATATGTCTATAAATCCTATACCACATATTGAAGATGGACTCTATATCAGCACAATGCGACTGGAGTTGTGTACGGAGTGACTGGAGTGTTGGTCTGAAGGTGAATGTAGTGGCAGGAACACAGTCGGAATAAGAGGCATCTCCTGTCTGAGTGTCTGTGTGTCTGTAGCCCTTGCAGCTTCAGCTGTGAGCCAGTAAACGTTATCTGTGTGTCGTGTTGTTCAAAAGACGCAAGCTTTCCCTGACAGATGATAAAAATGCATATGTAATATCCCTTATTGCCGTAAAAGCTTCTTTAGAGACTAATCTCCTGTTACCAGTGTCATTCATGCAAAGAGAAAGCTTCTAGTCTTTGTGCTGGGCACAAGGAAGACAAGGGCGTATCAGTGCTATTTAGAGCTCATCAAACCTTGGAGGTTTAGCATGTTTTTGCCATTGACTACAATTCACACACACTGCTGAGCACTTTTCAAAGCAGAGGTTTTTAGGTTTCCTACACTCTCTCTACACCATGAGAATTAACATTAGAAAGTTGCAATTTAGTTGAGATAAATAGTCCTTCACGTCGAACAATTAGTTGCTTTATTTCTCTATAATCATCTAGAGTCATCAAGTCATTTGCAAGCAGGAGCCATTTTCAAGGATGGTCTGAACTGTTTTAAATTAAACCCACAGCCAGAAACAAGCCTCCATGTGAAAGACAACCCCAGAGCTGATATAACAGTCTCCCATGTCCATTCAGTAGCTGTTGTGGAGCTCTAAATCATATGATCTCTGACAGCAGATGGGGTTTGACCACATGTAGATGGTAAAATTGTATTTTTTTTCTGAGCAAAGTAAAAAGTCTTTGTCTTCGTTTATAGTTAAGCACACGTCCGAGTTGATTCTTGATCTTGGAATCAACAAGTGATAGAACAGTCTCCCCACCATGGCCATTGAGTAGACATGTTGCAGCATTTAATCATTTAGTCAGTTGCACTGATTGTATTTAAAAGATGGATGTTGTGACCATGACATCACCCATTGGCTTGTGGACTGTTGTTCACCACTGGTTTGAAGCCATGAGTTTGACATTTGACCATTGCCTCGTTGGTCTTTTGAAACCAGACATGATGAGTGAGTGGTGAAGAACCTGATGATACTACGCACAGTAATATGGTAATAATGTGGTAATCACAATGGAGCCCCACTCTAAAAGATACCCTGTTTCATTATGTGTTTTACTCATTTACTAAATGAACATTGGGCTGCACTGAAAAAGGCTTGAAACCAGTGGCTGAAACCATAAACATTAGGAAAATATTTAGTGAGGTAACAGAATAAGTGAGAAGTACAGTCATTTTTTCATAGACGTCTATACAATCTGACCTCTCTTTGCAACCAAGAGGAGTCGCCCCCTGCTGGATGTTGAAAGAATGCAGGTTTCTTCTGCATTGACTTCACTTTTCAGGTTTAGAGACTATGTGCATCTTTTATACGGTCTGTGGTCAGTAGATGTTTCTGAGCTCCTCACATTGCTCAGAAAGCAAATGCAGATCATACATGTCAAATTCTAAGTGACCAAACTCCCTATGCCAATTAAGATCATGTAAGGTCATCAAAAGCTACTGAACAGATCCTGGGGGGAATGTTTTTTTCTGATCCACTGCAGTTTCCATTTCTCTGAAGCTCAACAAACTCTATATTTTTGAACTGGGTCTTATCTGTTGTCTGTAGGATGTAGAAAACCACCATAATGTCACGGAGCTCTGAAAACTTTGTGGCTTCATACAATTTCTGAGTGGCTATTACTTTTCGGTTTGCTTTGGGGGGGGGGATATCATCACACCTACTGCTAGCTAGAACTACAATAGCAAGCTTGTGTAATCACACTTGGCTGGGCCTGTTTATTATTGCACCGAGTGGTCAAAATCCCCACACCTTGGCAATGAATTCCAAATTGTAATTACTGTTTGTCTTTGATTCGGTGCTCCAACCGTACATGTCCTTGAGCGTACCCTACAATGCAGGACATGAAAACGAAGGTGATGGGTTTTTCAGGTCTCTCCGAGTTGATTTTTATAGAGCAACGAAATGAACCCAATTTTGCTTGAAGGTAGGAAATCGACCAAAAAGCTTTTGCTTCAGAAAACAGTCAGCGGAGGTGTGAAATGTTTGTAATTAATGGGTCGAAGCAGGGAAAACCTCAAGTGTGGACCTGAGTAGCACTGAGCTGGGACTTACTGTTCATAGTTTAGATTTTTAATTTCAAAATAAGGTGTGAAAACCAAAATGAGAAAGAACTGAAAAAACAATTCTACATATTTCCACAGTATTGGCTGATAATCGCCCCTCTAAACCTGATGTATTTGGAAGTGTCAGTGAGGTCTGTGCTTATTGTCACTATGATGATCTCCCAAAATAAAGCCTATTGTAAGATAAGGTGTTGTTCAGGCGTTGCCAAAAAGCTGCCACACAGACATGTTACGGTACGGCCTGCTTCTTGTTCGAGGTGGGTGCTGTTCAATATGAGTGTTATGAAAAAAAAATGATATGAAATGCTCTAAAAGTTATAATTGACTGTTTTTTTTTTTCTCCTGAGAATGTATTCTATTGTGAATGGGTGTGTGTGGTGTGTGTGAGAGCGTGAGAAGAATGAATGTACAGTTACGTGCGAGTGTTTCTGTGAGTTTTTTGTTGCCGGGTGCCTGCGATAGAGAAAGAGACTGTGTATGTGTGTACTTTAGTCCATTTTGTAGAAGAATAATTTTAACGTTTGTGTTAGTCGGTTGTACCCAAAGAGAGAAACTGTAACGCAGTGTTGTGCCATTGTTTGGTCCATGAAACTCCAGTACTGAACAAATTAAATAAAACAGTAGCAGAAAAAGCGACTCATGTCCTCTCTCTTCTGTGAGTCCACGTGAAGTCTTTTGGTGAAACAGGCTCAGAGTATAGGAACTGCTTGTATCTGCTCATTATATCTCTTATCTCTTCCTCAGATGTGCCTCTACGTGCCGTTACACACCACCGGCCTCAAGTACGCTTCCGGAAAATTTAGCTGACGCCGCTAATATTGCTCTTATCTTCAAGCGAAACAATCTGTGCAGCAGATCTGGATGCGACATCAGAAACACTCATCATCATCATCATCGTGCACACACCATTCACATTCTTTTTCTGTGTCTGATTTTACTTGGAAGGAGACGGAGGTGAGATACTTTGATTTCCTTTGGACTCGAATCATTACGATTCTTCTGTAGGAGCTTTCGAGGTGAGAACTGGAACAATGAGAACAATGTGCTCTCCAAAACTAATTATATTGTTACATAGTGACTTTTCACTAATAAGAGCCTCATTAAAATAAAAGACCTGAAAACACCTCATTATTACTTTTAAAGGTCCCATATTATAGCCTTTTTAAACAGGTTAACTGAGATCTCACATGCAACTAGAATGTGTATCTCAAGTTTTAGCTTAAAATTCTGTGCAGATCATTAATTCTACCATGTCTAGAATACTTCTGCTTTTAGTCCTGTTCCAAATGACCTGTTTCAGTGTCTGTAGCTTTAAATTCAACTGAGCTGCTGCTGTTTGCAAACATTTCAGAAGCAGACACACCTCTCTCTGTATCTACTCTGTTCAGTGATATCAGAGAGGAGGAGCCAGCAGGGGGCGGGGCTTATAATGCCACCTCTCGTACTTTTCAATGCGTGGACTAAGAGCACAGCTATCATGATAAATATATATACGGGCAACAAAGGGGCTGCATGGACTGCATTAGCACCGTCGTCTCACAGCCAGAAGATTCCTGGTGCCTTTCTGTGTGGAGTTTGCATGTTCTCCCTGTGCAGCGTGGGTTTTCACCAGGTTCTCCAGCTTCCTCCCACAGTCCAAAAACATGCTGAGGTTAATTGATGATTCTAAATTGTCTGTAGGTGTGAATGAGAGTGTGCTTGGTTGTCTGTCTCTATGTGTAGCCCTGTGATAGACTGGCGACCTGTCCAGGGTGTCCCCTGCCTTCACCCGACCAGCGGCAACCCTACAGAGGATTAAGTGGTGTACAGATAATGGATGGATTTATGAAATAGACGGGCAACAAATGAACCCCCACAGAAGGGGCATCTGCTGGTTCTGTTATACTGTGGGGAAAATTTTGCTGACATGGTTTGTCACCTTAGAGGGAACAGTCAGTGCAAATCAATTCAAAGCTGTTCTGACTGATCACCTTCATCCTATGATGAAACATTCCTATCCTGATGGGAGGGGTCTCTTCCAGAATGATAATGCCTCCATCCATAGTACACAATGAGTCACTGAATGCTTTACTGAAGATCTTAATCCAGTTGAACACATATGGCTGCTACCTATGGAAACACCGTCCACATGGTGTTCATCCCTCCCTTTCTGTGCAGTCCAACCTGTAATAGACGATAAATGCACGTTCACAGACTGATCTGTGTGCAGCCAATGACTGCTGACCACTGATGGAACTGAAATATGGATTTAATTGTTAAAGGATTCCATTTCAGGCCCTGACTGGAGCTGCATGTTCCCCTTCCAGGCTTCTCTACACTGCTGGGTTGTCAAAGCTGCTCCCAAGCAGACTTTAGACCCTCCAGTGAGTTGAGCTTTTTTCCTAGAGGTAACAAGAATTGTGTTCCACTTTTCACCAAGTTTGGATTTTCAATATGCTTATCAGATTGTGCCTCAAAGGAGACAACGCAAACATGACAGGCCTTATAGTACAGCTGAGAGTGCAGTATTCTGACTATACACTGTTATCAACATGAGGAGGACACACTGCTGCAGTTTAACTCCTGGAATTCCAGCCCGAGTTCAGGTGGGATGAAATCTGACTGCTTGCGTCTAAATTCTGGCTAAACTACAGAATTCTAACAACTAAAGGTGACATGTTTGCCTCTGGACTCCTTTCAATCTTCCTTGTTTGTAAAATCAGTGAACTGGAATGGATTTACTTGTTGTTGTTTTCCTCCTACACCTGCTGTCTGTGTGAAGTATAAAAACCAGCCTCCACAGAGCGACAAGTTCCATCACAACATGACACCATCATTTGATTTGGTCAAAGTTTGTGTTCAAGCATTTTGTTGTTTCTGTTTTCATTTCACTGCTGCATTAGACGACACTCTTCTCCCTGCCAGTCAGGAAAACCTCACAAAGTCTTTCTTTTGCATCTTAACAGGACAACAAAGGAATAACGTCCCATTACAGAGTGATCAGTGTAAGTATATTAACCCAGCTGTAAGCAGTGTGTAACTCTGACTGACAGTGGCAGCCTCCTTTAATGACGGGGTTCACAGCCTGTTCAGAATATTACTGTAACTGTTCGGCTGCTCCTCTGTTGGTCATTAATCATATTTGACAAGCAGATCTGATATTTCCTACGTGATCTTTCCAGGACGTCCAATCAGCAGTCAGCATCTGCAGGCAAATGCGACTGTGCCAGATGCTGAGATTAGTCTCCCCTCACTATCTTGTCTCCTTCCCTCCGTCAGTCGCTTCGCTCAAAGTTCACTGGATATGAAGTGATAAAGACACAGCATGGACTGACTGGGTGAGAAAAATGTGACCGTTTGGTCTAATTACACAGGAATCTATGTGTTATAAATAAGCAACACTGCCTTTATAGTCTGCTCCTTTTTCTATTATACATCAAACTAAATGTATTCTAACACACACTGATTGCAGCCTTTAATAGTGCAAACAGATGTGTTGGCACCACTTTGTCTTCATTAGAGGAATTACTGGAATAAGACATCAGTCCATACTTACGGTCCACATGTTTGGTTCTTCCGGCTCTGTTCTACATTGAAGTGCAAAATCTCAGCTTTAATTTGATCAGATCACCTCGATACAGAAAGAACTGTGTGGAAGATGCATCTACTTGAACACTGAGTTCCCAAAGGGTCCAACAGTAATTGGACAGATACACATGAAGTCAAACCAAACAAAACAATGCAACTATCCAATATATTCAACTTGGAATCAGTCAGACTGAACAGGATGTCACATCTAATAGATCCAATGACAGGAGTTACCAGTGTCTGAGTACCACATCCCATAATCTATGGCAAGCTGTATTAACATTTATGGATATGTTTTGGCCCTGCAATGGACTGGCGACCTGTCCAGGGTGTCCCCTGCCTTTGCCCTAAGTCAGCAGGGATAGACTCCAGCCCCCCGCGACCCTGCAGAGGATTAAGCGGTGTATAGATAATGGATGGATGGATGGATATGTTTTGCAGATCTCTGTGATCCAATTCTTATTTCAGATACTAACATTCTTCCTATGATGAATACATCACCTTTACCATTCATCTGTGTGATGTTTCTCATTATAGATATCTATAGTTCAGCTGCAGAGATCTGAATCTGACTTGTGACTAGTTGTAATTCCAGTTTCAGCCATCACAGTTTATTTCTAACTAGTCACAACTGTTGTTACAGATATCTTTACATTGTCCTTTTTAGATACCCTGAGTTAAATTTGAACTAGTCAAAATTACACTGTAGGCCTCAGACTGGAATTCTGTCCAATCAAGGTATAATTACTGATATTTTAAAACTTGGCAAAATGACATCACACATGTTGCTCCATCAGAAACTATGTTGGAGGTGTGGGTGGCCTGCTTTTCAAACATACAAACCATTTTACCACCATGTCAGAGCAACCTGAGGCTCTGAAGAGGAAGTCCCAGTAAAATGCAATCACCAGTCTCTAATGAATGAACCTCTCCTTCTCCACAAACTCCTTGCTGATGAGCTTTTTCTATTTCAGTGCATTTTCTATTAATCTTATCCACTGTAGTTACTTCTGCTAACACTTTTGAAATACTCTGCTGGACCAGTGGGAATCCATTAACAGCATCATGCACAACAGTTCAGACCAGTCATGATGACTTTTGAGATATCTGCAAATTGCATTCTGATTCCTCCTTGAAAAACACCTGGCTCTTTGCTGTCTGAAGCTCCTCTCTGTTGACAGGCTGGTGGCTCACTGTGTCTGTGTGCTGTTTGGTTCCTCAGACAGGTCATGTACAGTGAGTTTATCAGATTGTTTAAGATGAAAACAATCTGCATGCTGCTGTTGGAATCGAGGCTGATGTGAGCTGTGAGACTGAATGAAAACTAAAACAGTGTAAAAACCAAAACCCTGCACTGAAACGCTCCGTAGAGATGAAGGGAACAGAACAGTGTCACTATGACCAATAACTTTCACATACACATGAATATCTGGTCCACTGTTCATATAGAAATATTGACATAGCATTTTTAAAGTTGCATAAACTGGAGCCTAAATATGTTCTATCACTCTCATGAAGACGTAAAAACAAGGTAAAACAAGGTACAATTAAAAAAGCCCTCCTTTGCAGCTCCACCTCCCCACACATCATTACAACAGACAAACCTTAAGCCAATCAATAATCAATAAAAATGTTGCATGTCACATGGAGGTATTTATAGTGAAGCACATGAAATAAATAAATGTTTTTAATGGCTGCATCTGAATGATGTAACAATAAATCTGTTTGTGAAGCGAACTTGTAACTGGTGGGTCGCCAGTTCGAGACCCCGGTCACCACCACTGTGGGCCCTTGAGCAAGGCCCTTAACCCCTGACTGCTCCCCGGGCGCCGCACTGCAGCAGCCCACTGCTCCTAGTATGTATAGTTAAGGTTAACTTTGAGGATGGGTCAAATGCAGAGAAGGAATCTCCCCAAGGGGATCAATAAAGGTTACATTATTATTATTATCTCTTGTACATGCTTGTAGACGGTCTGTGCTCTGAACATCACTTCCTCCACTTTGTCGTTTTCTCTGTTTCCAGCTGATTTCTCTACAGTTTGGGTATTTGCCTCCACCAGGTGGCGCTCTCAGCTCAGCCTGTGGCCCTGTCAGCTTCCTCTCTGAGCTGCTGGTTCTGGGTGCATGTGTCGGAGCTCCAGATTGTGGTCTGTTTGTTTAGCTCATTACCGGCCTAAATCCCAGTCCAATTACCTGCGGATAAACAGGAGCAGAGGTGGTGATGTGCTGTAATGCTGTAATTTGACTGATTATCCCTTACACGACCAGTGATGGGGTTTTTTCATTTCAGCAGAAACACACAGATTCCCCAGGCCTGGGCTTATCAGGGGTAATACAAGTTATTGATCTGTTTGGTTTCCACATCAGCGACAGATATCACTAGATCTATTTTGATGAGCAGGATGAATGGGTGTGAATGGATTCAAATATATACATTTGACCTACAGGACACCACAGCAGAGAGGCTTTAATTGCTACGAGTTACACAGTGGCATCTCCATAAACTCAGGGGACACTAGGTCAGGGGCCACAGAAGTAGAGCAGCTGTTCACTGTCAGATCCTTTGACCTTATCTTCTGATTCATTTAAATCACATTTCAGTTCATTAGCCTTAAACATCACAGGACACAGGGAGCTGTTATTAGTGAAGCTGTTTAACATGTTTGGCTTCAGATTTCTTAAAGACGCCCTCCAGGCATGTTTGTAGAAGAATCATCTGTGAGGCCTCCTTCCTTATTAAAGACTCCAAATCTATGAACAGGCTAATATTGTTCATCTCTATAGTGTGTCCTGCTAAAGTCCATTCACAGTGTTTGTCCCATGCAGCCTTCTTTACAGAGGTGGAAGACTTTCTAACTTTAAACTCTGAACATCTTCATGCACAGTGAAGCTTAAGCACAAGGACCGCTGATTCACATTTTTGGGTGAAGGAGGACACATCTTGTGCCAACAGATTTTTTGTTAAAGTAGTTGAAATCTCTACTCACATGTTGGCATGAGGGTACTTTATTTCATATTACTGTACTGTGTTTTTTTTTGTTTTTTTTTAAGGTTCTAAGATTTTGGATAGAAGCTTATAACACATTATTAAAGATTACAGCAGTTTCCAACATGTTTGCTTGTGTCCTCTCACAATACAGCAAAGTCTAATG